>VSMD01006869.1:0-70312 GCA_008750895.1 Mirza zaza | reverse complement strand
GAGCAAGAGCGAGACCCCATCTCTACTATAAATAGAAAGAAATTAATTGGCCAACTAATATATACAGAAAAAATTAGCCGGGCATGGTGGCACATGCCTGTAGTCCCAGCTACTTGGGAGGCTGAGGCAGCAGGATTGCTTGAGCCCAGGAGTTTGAGGTTGCTGTGAGCTAGGCTGATGCCACGGCACTCACTCTAGCCTGGGCAATAAAGTGAGACTCTGTCTCAAAAAAAAAAAAAAAAAAGATCAAAAGCTTGTGCTATGCCTTCTGAAACAGAGGTGAAGAGCCCAAAGTCCTCCCTTTCAAGTCCCACAGTGACCTCTGAACAGCCTCTTTAAAAGAAATTCTTGAACTCTAAGAAACAGAGCTTAAAAACCCCAATGCCAGATCCAACTGCAAAGCAGGATATGACTAGCCTCCCATTGAGTTCTCATGGGTCCAGAAATTGGTGGGCCCACAGGTGTCATTAATCTTGAGGCAACGCTGTGGGAGGCAGAGAAACCATAGCCTCTCTTCAAACAGAATAACAACAACAAAAAATCTGTTTTCCAAGCCAAATTCAAGTCCTGTAGTTATTACCAGGAATTCCAAGAGACTGAACACATGAGCATAAATTCTGTATATGCATAGGTGCATGTGCAGTCTCCAAAACAACACTATTAAATCACATCTGAACTCTAAATACTATGCATTAAATACAAAAATGTTGATGTTTTCATTTTATCAATTCTTAAAGGCATTTGACTCTATTTTGAATAAGGCATATTTTTTTTCAAATGCATAGTAATAGTCAAATGACTTATGAAAAGAATTTACCTCACCTTCCACCTGGGTTTACAGTCCTTAGGCCTCCAGTGACCTCCTGGCTCAATATCTAAATCCTTGGAGAAGAGCTGATGAATTTCATCAAAACTGACTTCACTTACATTGACATTGAGGAATCCTCCTATAAGTCAAAAATGTGAAAAGCAGTTTTAATATATTTGCCTCAAAGATGTCAGTAGGACAAACAACAATCAGTAGTGTGACAGCATAATATAGTTGCCAGGACAGTACAGTTTACTCCTGTTATCACCACGTAATCATTAATAGCATCCCCTTTTACTTTTGATGGTAATTTATATGGTCATTCTGTTTGGCAAATCAGCCAAAAACAATCTTTTTTTGAAACGTTTTGCTGTTGAGTAATATACTGAATATTTTAATATGCTTTGGAAAGTGTTTGCATGTCATTATTACTTGGCATATCGTTGCAATTTAACAGCTATTCAAGTATTTTAAAACTATTTTTCATTTCAACATTTTAATATAGGAGACACGATAGGCACAGTACGTAAGAATTAAATAAGCAGTTAGATTTACTGGGAGCTTTAATCCCAGCTTCTGTCCACACGGGAAATTATTTAACCTCTCTGTGCCTCAGTTTCCCCCTCTGTAAGAGAGGACAGTGATGCCTGCCTCTGAAGGTGTTTGTACACCATGGACTTCTAAAACGTTCCTGATCTAATAGGCACCCACCATCCAAATGAACAAATATACCATATTACCAGAGGTGTTTTTACTAATAGTTTTTCTAATGAATACCACACTTTGAAACAGGAGTGAATCTTGAATGGAAAACCACTTCCATTAACATAGTCAAAAACAGAGTTAAAAGTCAGGAAGCCTCTTCCACTGAGAATTAAAACAGCTGCATGATCACTAGCATTCCCTTCAAAGCCAAGCTACCCTCAATGTTTTCAATGTCACTGAGAATGGCATATAAAATGCCAGGAGAATGAAACTGTGATCATCTTATAGCAGTTTTAATGTCACTTGTTAACTTCCAAATAGGTACAAATTGCTCTGGAATGCCCTCCAGCCAAATTCTTCTCTCTGACCTCCGCCTCTCACATTAACAAAATACAAACCAACAGCTGTTGAGGTTTTCCATTTCAAGTGTTCTGAGCCTCTTGTGGCCACAATTTCACATAAAAAACACTCAGTTCCTCTCTAGAAAGCCTCCTTCCTCCTGCTATTCTGTATTCTAGAAGGTCTTCACAGTGGCCTCTCTTCCCATGCCCTCTTCATCCTAGCCAGGCAGGACTGTCAAGAGCCTCTGCTCAGCAGTGAGGCATGCTAGCGAGAAGTGTTAGTATTTTAAATGCAAATGCCTGTTTCCCAGAGTAAGCTAGGAAAAAATATGTAATCTTCTAATGCCCGCCCATTCTACTGACAACGTCTGTGGTCTTTTATAACCAAACACCCACCCTTTCATGTGAGAAGATATGCAAACCAGCTAATCTTAGAAAGGTCAGGTTCACTTAAAGGAAAGAGAAACCTATGAACTTGCAGAGAAGGGGAAAGTCAAATGTAAGATTGATCAGTCAATGTAAGTACAGACTATCATGACTCAGCTGACAAAACCAGAATCTAGCACTGTAATCAAATAAATTTCACACAAATAAATCTGATGCATTTAATAGTATGCATGATTGCTAAAATGATAGTAATTAGGCTAAATAATAAGCAGTTCCCATAAGTAACTGAAGTTGGTATTCTTTATGCACTGTTAAGCCAAATTTTTTTTGGTCTTTTTTTCAGCTTTATTGCTTCAACAGCTATAATCATCATTGTCAGCAGTTTTCTCCAGCGTCATTTGCAGTTTAATTTCCATTTCCAACGCATATGCGCTGGCAAATGAAGAGACAGGCTTTATATCTTTCTCCTCAATAGAGAGGTCCCCCTTGCCTGAGGCATCCTAAATTCACCTCCTCCAGACTGCCTCCCCCATCCACTCCCCTCAGAGTCCATTAGCAGCTTTCCCATGTGCTTAATTGCTCTTTGCTCTGAAATCCTACTATGTTGCTGGCTAAAGGCCAAAGATGACCCACCAGTGACAACAGCAACATCACTAGCTGGGGGCAGGTGGAGGGCAGAGAACAGGCCTCCCAGGACAGGCACTGCCACCACTGGGAACAGTGAAAAGTGTGATCAGAGAGAGAGAGAGAGAGAGAGAGAAAAGAATTTAAAAATGCTAATTCTTAAGCCCATTATCCAAAGTGAGGTGACACAAGATAAGATTAATGGGCTCCACGTGTACACTCCATCAAACTGGTACTGACTGATTAACACTATGGTGCTCAAAGGGTGGTGGTGGTATTCACCAGGGATTCGGGGGTTGGAGGGTAGACCCCCATCTGAGGGACGTGGTGAGCATTGTGGAGGGGAAGGGCATACCTCTAACCCTTGCTAGGGAGAGGCAAAGATATAAAATGTAACCAAAATGTTAAAAAAAAAAATTTATTGGGTGTCAGGCATGTAGGGGGAGGGGGATGGACACGTTTGAAGCTCTGAGTTGAGGGGGGAGGGGAGGCAAGGGTAATGTAGGTAACCTCAATGTTTGTACCCCCATAATATGCTGAAATGAAAAATATATATATATAAACGGGAAAAAAAATGCTAATTACTGGTGGGCAGGGTGTGGTGTTAGGAAGATCCCGTAAACAGGAAAAGGAAGGGAAAAGGGTATGTTATAGAAAGAGTGGCCAGGAGGCCACGCAACAGATTAACTAGCGGTGATGTGGCTTCCAAACTGTCCTCAGTGGAAGGAACCTCTCTCAGGGAACCTGAGGTTGGGGCAGGGAGGACTCAGGGTCCCCAACATGGTCACTTTCATCTCCTTTCATCTCACTGGGTATCCCCTTCAGGTTTCACTCAAGAAAGTATTCCAGTGCTTTAGAAAAGCATTTGAGCTGGGCTCAGTGGCTCACACCTATAATCCCAGCACTTTGGAAGGCTGAGGTGGGAGGATCGCTGGAGACTGGGAGTTCAAGACCAGCCTGGGCAAAATAGCCAGACCCTGTGTCTACAAAAAAATGAAAAAAAAATAAAAACAGCTGGGCCGTGGTGGTGGGCATCTGTAGTCCCAGTTACTCTGAAGGCTTGAGGTGAGAGGATCACTTTGAGCCCAGGAGTTCGAGGTTACAGTGAGCTATGACTGCATCACTGCATTCCAGCCTGGGTGACAGACTGAGACACTGTCTCTAAAAAAAAAAGATAATAAATAAATGCATTTGAAAACCACCTGCTATAAATGAAGTTACGAGAGGACACAGCCTCCCTTGTAAAGAAGTTAAACAACCACCCAGGCCAGCCCCCTTTACTTCGTAAATTTGCTGAGATTTCAAGGCCAAGTGAAGAGAAAGAATCCACTGAGCTCCACAGAGAACTCCCAATCTTCACTCTCTGCCTGTGCTAAATCTAAGATTTTCAACTGGGAGCAAGTACTCCCCCCCCACCACCCCAGTTAGAGATTTAAAGGTCAAGAAAATAAAGATATTGACTGAAATCCATTTACCCAGTAGTGTATAATCACAATCAGCCAACAAATGCAAATAATATAATTTGCCAAATAATGAATTTCACTCTGTGGACATGGGGCTGGGCTAGAAAGGGAAAGAGCCAGAGAACCGAGTGCCTGAAGGGGGAAGGGGGCCGCCAGTTACCTAGAAGATCAAGGTGAGAAGCAGGGGACTTACGTGGCATTAAGCTCCCTCTCAGTCTCGTGTGCCAAACGGCTTCTGTCATGTGTGAGAATAACTGAGTTGCACCACTGGTTATGTAGGACGTTTACTATAATTTCCTAATGCTGAATTTGCAAGATATGCAACAATGACTCCCATTTTGCAAAGCTGGACCTGAACGGGCCTGCGGTCTGTTAGGCACACATGGGCCCAACTGACAGGCTTGCTGTGATGTGAGTTATAATGGATCATGTGACATGATTTAGGAAATTATTTTTCCTATTAAAATATAATTCTTAAAACGACAATATTCGATACATAGGAATTACCTATATTTGCATTTTTCTTACATTTCAAGTAAAATTCAAGGCATATCCCTAGGCAGAGATTTGTTTTCTCTACACATCAACAGTTTTAAGTGATTACTTCACTTAGTTTGGGGCCTATATCTATTTTTTGGTATTTAAAGCCTAATTCTGGATACTTTGGCTTTTGTCTCTGTTTTACCCTCAGGGTTTTAAATGTGCACAGCCCAAAGCTCTGGATGACAGTTTCAAAGAAAGAACTGAATTTCTCCTAGAAATGTCCTTAGGGTGAATTCCTCCTCAAAGCCAGAAAAGAATTTTCATGATAAGATGGGATATTCCCTCCCTCATCCTCTATGCTGCTTCCTGAGTACAGCTCGAGGCTTAACAGTTATGAGTCATCCAGCCGCTGGTCACCTACTGTTCCCTTTGAAGCCAACATTAGACACTGCCTATCACAAATGCTTTACTTAAGCTTCTCAACTTCTAGGATTTTATAACTTCTTAACACACGATTTCTTACTTAACTATTCTTTAAGCAACCAAACCTGAGCATTCTAAACTTTAATATAGAGTGTCACACAACCCCAATGCCAAGGGCAACGCCTGGACACAGGATGAATGAAAGAATGACTAGGAAGGCAAAGTTGGTCGTCCACTCCTGTCTCACCCCTACTTCCCTCCTATCTACATTTCTACTCTCTGGCTCCAGCAGGAGCTAAAATATGTCTGTAAGCACTGCTCCCTCTCACTAAAGCCTCCTTCCCTTTCACCTTCCCACCCCTCTCTTCCTTCATCAATCTCATGGAGATTTAAAGTCCTCTACTATATCCCCATTTTTCCTATCTGCCTCCTTATGAAGTGGTTTGCTAATTTTGGTGGTGTGCCTAAGAATTATCACGTGTGCTTGTTTAAAATGCAGATGACTGGCCCCATAGTCAAGATTTCTGTGTCAGTCCTTGCCCATGGGTCATGCTTATGACCACTGGCTTTATCTGAACACATTTCAGCTGTGTGAACTGCCCACCATTGAGTCCTGCCTTCCATAGGATGAAGTTACAACCCACTCTCCTAACGAGTCCAGCAGGTAGGAGCAGTCGTGTGACCAAATGCACCCGCAGGAGGCCTGGCTGCAGCAGATGCCTCAGAAAGTGGTCTGGGCCCTGTTTTGGCTGCTCAACCTTTGACCCTGACTCTCTGGACACCTAGGTTTTCTCTGGGCTCCTTAGTTCTTTTCATGGATTCCTTTTCCTCTTAAACCAGATAAAGCATATTCTGTGGTTTGCAACCAAGAACGTTTTGATTTGGCTTTTGCTATAGGTCTGGGGTTTGGCTCAGAGGTCTGCGAAGTATCCCAGCTGATTTAGATATGGGTCTTCCCTGAAGCACACTTAGAGAAGCAGAGCTCTATCACCTTCACCTGGTCACAGCATTTATACACTCACAAACACCCTATTGCACCAACTTCCCACCCTGCCATACCCGGGTCGCCAATCCCAACCTTGGAGCAACACTTGTCTGTACTCAAATTCTCCACCCAATAAATAGCACTGAAGAAAACCACATGAGCACATAGATTAATCCCATCACATTTTGTTGACACTACCTAATATACTGCCTCGAACATAGAAAGCTTTCAAGAAAAACTAGTGTCACATTATTTGTGCTTTTTGACAGGGTGGGGGCGCTCTCTAGGCTAACCACAGTCACGTTTTATGATTAGCTGACTCCACTTTTCAGTTCCTACAACAACTTTTAAAATATTTACTCCTCCCTTTCAAGCTGTGCAGGCCTTCTTGGCCACCCCCTGATATGCAAGTGGCCTCCTGCTTTATCTTGAAGGAAGAAACAATGGCATGAACCCCTTACCCTTCTCTACCTCAACTCCAAATGACCTGCGGTCTGGCCTTGGCAAGGAGGTGTTCCTCCAGCTCTCCTTCCACTCTCTGACCTGGCTCCGCAGAGTCCCTTCTGCTACCCTCTCCTCTCTCCTCTCCCATGGTGCCTGGGACACACTCTCGTCCGTTTCTTCCTGAAGCGTTCTTAACTCTGTGTCCTCCGCTATTCTCCTTCCCTTTCCCACCAAACATTTTTTTTTTTAGCCAAATGGTCTTCACACACTTCGGACTCACTTCTCAGGACAGTCTAAGTTTGCTTCATAATTATTTTGCTGCTCTACTGAAGTCGAGCTTGCTGTAGTCCCCATCATTTTTCTACATGCTGAATTCAACAGCCTTTTCATAGTTCCTCCTTCTACCTGCTTTCTTTGACAGTCTCTCCTCGCAATGTTCTCCTTGCTGGCCCTTGGGATGCCACCTTCCAACTCTTCCAGGTCCCTGTTTCTCTTCTTCTACTGACCACGGCTCACTTATGTGAGTGCTGATCTCAGGACCCGCTCTCAGCTGTCTTCCTGCTCACCTGCCCCATGTCCAGTCCAGATCTCTTATGACATTCAGACCCTAAATGACTCTGCTGAACTTCAAACCACACATGCCCAAACTGAACTCATCAACTCCCCCATTCTCCAAATGTGAGGTGTATCCTACATTGCTTGTTTCAGTTAACAGTCACCAAGTCAGAAACCTAGAAATTAACCCCCATCTCTCAGTTGGTTGCTACATCTGGCCAACAGCAGCCCTGAGCTCCTGTTTTGTGCCTCTGCCTGTTTCCAATGCCACAGCCTTGGCCCCTGCTCTTGTCTTTTCCTCTTGGCCCAATGCAGTTAGTGCTCACTGGTCTCCCTTATTCCAAGATTTCCCCATCCTCACCCATCTTTCAGCTTCTCATCTGAGTAATCTTTCTCAAGTATTATACAATCCTAGTCCACCATTCATTTGCCTAAAGCCTTCAATGGTTCTCCATTTCCCTAAAGCAGGGTTTTTTGTTTCTGCTTTGGGTTTATCCTAGACCCTTTGAAAATCATGCACTCTCACCCAAGAGAAATGTGCACAGGCTCTTAAACCAACTCTTTGCAGACAAGTTCAGGGGCTTTGCTCTCTCCAAAGCCCAACTCACAGACACCTAGGGATTCATGGAACTCACACAGCCCTCAGATGCCTTAGTCCTTTGGGTGAAACCCTTCTCCTCCTGTCCAGCTTCATTTCCCACATTCCCCACTCACACACCCTCTCTGGCTGGAGCCGACCACTCTCCATTCCCAGAATATACAACTCCTCCTGTGCCCTGATGCTGTTCTTTCTCAGCTACCTACTAAAGTATCTTCAAGACCCAATGCCAATGTTCCTTCTCTCTGATTCTTCCTTTTCCTTCCAGAATGAACTGCCGTCTCCCTTTTGTCACATTTATATCCCTTTCACAGCATGCCTTTCTCTGAGTGTGTGACCTGCTCCTGGCTGTACACACACAACCATATTCAGCTTTGCTTCTCCCCTGCCTGCCCCTATGACACAGGGCCCGCTGCATAGCTGCTATTCAACCAGTAACAGCTGCTGACTCTAAAATGACTCTCATAGCTCTTTTTTAATAAACATATGCACTAACTATTATTTGAGCTTTTCTGAAGTTTATTTGCTTATCTTTTCCCTCCTTGCTGATTTTCATGTGAATTATTTAAATCCATCTCAATAAGTCCTTGTGGCTTTTGTTATATTCATAAGGTTAGCAACTATAGAAACTATCAGGGTTAACCCATACAGGAAACTGTTCCACAAACAGGAAGGACAGAATATAAAGGTTACTGCAAACATGTTCTGTATTCTATTTGAATAAGAATTAAAAGATAGGAAAACTAAAGGTGAAGTCTATTTTTATTTTAATGCAGAGTACACAATTGACATTTTCCATTTCTGCCTCACCCAGAAAAATTAAAATCAAAACATCCATGCTAAGCACTTATTATTTTTTAGCTCTAGATAAGGGGAAACTTCTATTTTACTTTGTTAGCACAAAGAATCTTACATAAATTCAATAAAGCTGAAAATGAGTTTGCCCTATGGAAGATCTATAAATACTAACAATAACAAAGAAATATTCACTCATATTCTTCATATAAATAATACACAGACTTCATAGTGTCATTTGACTACTATTGAAGATGAAACAGTACTGAAATTCATGAAATCCATTTCATCTGAATTCCAATTTGAAAAATTCACACTTTATGAAAATCTTGTGCCAGTGGTTCCATTGTTACACCAGGGAAAAATCAAAACAGATTTACAGGCCAGGCGTGGTGGCTCACACCTATAATCCTAGCATTTTGGGAGGCCGAGGCAGGTAGATCAGTCAAGGTCAGGAGTTTGAAACCAGCCTAACCAAGAGCGAGGCCCCCATCTCTACTACAAATAGAAAGAAATTAATTGGCCAACTAAAAATATATAGAAAAAATTAGCCAGACATGGTGGCACATGCCTGTAGTCCCCTCTACTCGGGAGGCTGAGGCAGAAAGATCGCTTGAGCCCAGGAGTTTGAGGTTGCTGTGAGCCAGGCTGACGCCATGGTGCTCTAGCCTGGGCAACACAGTGAGACTCTGCCTCAAAATAAATAAATAAATAGCTTTATTTATAAAGATTTATAGCTAGATAACCAAACACCAATTTTAAGCCCTGACCTCACTTTTGGTGATTATGAATAAATATTACTCACACTTGAATGGTTTTCATCCAGGTAGGTCTTATTCTTACACAGATCCCTCCTAACTATTATTTGGGGAAGTGTTACATTCAATTATTTCATGTGATATAATAAGATGTTACACTTAGGTATTTTATTATCGGTATATTGTTCTCTATCATCAATGGGAAATATTCTGTTAATTAATAAAAATTCAGGATGCACAGCTAAGAATAAAACTTTTTTTTAATTAAAATTCTTTAAAAGTTCTTTTTTCCTTGTAAGTTTATATGTGAAGAATAAAACTTCTTAACTCCACACATTCCTCCTAGGTTTCTCATTCCCTTAATCATTGCAAAATCTGGCTCCATCATTCACAGAAATAGGGAGAAGGAAAGGGAGAATCAAATCAACACCCATCAGGCTTCAAGTGTTGTGCTCCATCCTATCCTCATAACATTGTGAATGAAGGTGATAACTCCAGGTTTTACAGATAGGGAAACTGAGGCTCCACTTTGCAGAGGTCACATGACTAGTGAAGGGGCTCTGCTGGACAGCTCATGCAAGGCCCTCTTGGCAGAAGCCTTGTTATGTTGGCTGTACCCACGGCTCCTTTCTAAAGCATTATCTGATGTGGCTGTATTTTCTACCAAATAACCCTGTCACCCTGGCCACCACTCACTGGACACAGGATTGGTGCTGGACCCAAAGCTGGCAGATGATGCGGTGAAAAGATGGCTGTGAAAAGATGGCTGGCCACACCCATGTGATCCTCTCTTATAAAAGAATGCAAGACTCTGAGGGAAGCAGAGAGAAGGAACAGTAGCACCAAGACACTGTGTAGCAGCCACACACGACAGAGCTTACGTGCGATGAGCTATGGGACTAGAGGAAAGCCGTGCCAGCACGAGGGCCTGGCAGTAAGACGCTTTCAAACAGAGTCTAATTAATACTCATAAAGCACTCATCAAGAAAATGGCAACTAAACCAAGAACAGAAAGATTTCCGAAAACTATAAACCCTTGAATATAAACATTATGAAGATGAAATTATGGTAATCAATATTTCAACAGAACATTATCCAGTGGTTTCAGGATTACACAGACAAAAATACTCATTTTTAGGAGAACAAGACTGCAATAACAAAGTAAAGACAAAGAGCCACAAAAACCATTGAGCATCATTCTCTCTTATGGGACAGCAAAGAGACAGCAAGATAAGAATCACCTGAGAGGCTGGGCGCAGTGGCTCATGCCTGTAATCCTAGCACTTTGGGAGGCCGAGGTGGGAGGATCTCTTGAGCTCAGGAGTTTGAGACCAGCCTGAGCAAGAGCGAGACACCGTCTCTACTATAAATAGAAAGAAATTAGCCAAACAACTAAAAACAGAAAAAATTAGCCAGGCACGGTGGTGCGTGCCTATAGTTGCAGCTACTCGGGAGGCTGAGGCAGGAGGATCGCTTGAGCCCAGGAGTCTGAGGTTGCAGTGAGCTAGGCTGATGCCACGGCACTCTAGCCCAGGCAACAGAGTGAGACTGTCTTAAAAAAACCAAAAAAACAAAAAAGAATCACCTGAGAATTTGTTTTATATAATATTCGTGCCCAGGCCCGGGTGAAAACAATCAAGTCAGAAACTTAGGGGTTGGGCCCAAGAATTTTAAAAGCTTCCCAGGTGCTTCTGTTGTACAGCCGAGGATGAGACCCTTATTGTCAATCAGCGGGTCTCAAATTGTGGCCCAAGAATCATCAGCATTAGCATCACCTCAAAGAACTTGTCAGAAATGAAGAGTTTCAGGCCTACTCCAGAGCCACTGAATCTGAAACTCTGAGGGTGGGGCCAGAAATCTGTGTTTTATGAGACCATCCAGGTAATCCTGATATACCCTCAAGTTTGAAAGCCATGCCTTACATAATATTGAAAGGTCAATCTTTCTTTTTATTATGATTATATAATACCTATCAACAATAAACTGAAAAAATCCTACAAATATGATAGGCAAAGGCTAATATCCTCAATAAAGCCATGTAAAGACATAAAAAACATATCTAGATACTAAAGACATTAGAACACAGGGATACACAAGCAATTTAAAGACGTTTACTTAAATCTTTAATTATATAAAAATCAAGATACAAACTTATATGTACAGAGTATTTAAATCATGGGGTGGAGGCAGGGAGGACACACAAAGAAAAAAAATGCCAAAATAATAGCCGTGGTGGCTTCTGAGTGCTGGGAGTACAGCATAGTGGTTTTGTAAAAATAATGATAATGTATCATCTTTATAATTTTTAAAAACTATATATTTAAAGTACAATAGTTTGATCACTAACATATGTTATACACAAAAGTTAAAAACAAAATAGTAAAATTATTAGAAGCAAATGAAGGCATTTGTATGGCATTGGGGCAAGAAAAGCTTTCTTAAGACAAAAAAAGGCAAAAACCTTAAATGAATTGATACAACTGAAAATATCACAATTGCCATGACAGGGCAAGTCACCAGGAGAGAAAATTTAAAAATACGAACATTTGAGAAATTATTCAAACCCACTAGTAATGAGTAAAGTGAAAATTGTTTTTTGTTTTTGTTTTTGTTTTTTGAGACAGAGTCTTGCTCTGTCACCTGGGATAGAATGCTGTGGCATCAGGCTAGCTCACAGCAACTTCAAACTCCTGGGCTCAAGTGATCCTCCTGCCTCAGCCTCCCAAGTAGCTAGGACTACAGGCACATACCACCACATCTGGCTAATTTTTCTATTTTTAGTTGCCTGGCTAATTTTTTTTTCTATTTTTAGTAGAGACGGGGTCTCGTTCTTGCTCAGGCTGGTCTCAAACTCCTGAGCTGAAGCAATCCTCCCACCTCGGCCACCGGAGTGCTAGGATTAACCACGGTGTCTGGCCGGAAAGTGAAAATTCAACCAATGAGATATTATTTATTAAGCTATCAGATTAGGAAAAATCAAAAAGTCCATCGATATCCAAGTGGTACGTTCATGCTTTGCTGTCAGGGATATAAATTTGGAGAGCAATTTCAGAAAATCTGGAAAAACTGAGCCAATCTACCCAGCAATTTCACCACTAGGCATCAACCCTCAAGTATACACACATATATCCACAAGATGGCCTGTACTATGTTGCTCTTTATAGCAAAAAAGAAAAAAATTTTGCTATTTTGTGGCAGCAAAAAAAGTGGAAACGACCTAAATATCCATCAGCAGGGAAAGAGGTAAACGAAATGTTACACACTTATACAAAGAAATACTGTGCAATGATAGGTGAAATAAATTAGATCTATAGGTAACAACATGGGTAGTTCTCAAAAAAATGCAGTAAAAAAAGTCACAAAAGAAAATGTAATTTATAAGACCATTTACATAAATTATTAGGACCTTTGTAGCAATATATGTTTTCTTTGCATACGTCTATCTATGTAAAAAATAATTTTTGTAACATGTAAGAATACAGAGCAAACTCACGATAGAGGTGAGGTTACTTCTGAAGAAGGGCATGGTGGTCAAAAAGGACTTTGGCTTAGTCTGTAATGTTCTAATATATTCAAAAGGAGACAACACATTAATTACTCTCCTAAACACTATTTTAGGAGAATTTGAAAGAAAGCCAAAGTATTAATTTTTAAATCCTGGTGGTAGAAATATGAGTATTTGTCATTTTCTCTTTTGCATTTTTCTTCAGCTTTTCAATCATTCCCCTACAAAAAGTGCTTTGCCAAAAGAAAAAGAAAAATTCAAGTAACATGCTGCATAATATGAACATTTGCACCCACAGTAATGATCTGATCCTGATGTACTCAAATCATGTGGCTTTTATGATTTGACTATAACATAAATAAATAGTTAAGTCAAAACTGGACCACACTTACGCATGTAAGGCAGCTTTTCTGGGCAGGGGAGGTATGGTGAATATGTGAAGTTTTCTGGAAGATACGTCGTCGTTTGAACAAGGTAATCGCTTGAATTATTGCCTTCAGGATAATCTTGGAGAGAGAGAAAAAGGTTAACAACCAAAAAACTGCCTTTCGATTTGCCCCTAGTCTGAAATATGTCAGTGTCACTGTGAGAAAACTATAATATGAAATCCACAGAAGTCCTTAAAAGCAATTATCTATAAAGAACTAGAGAAAAGCAAACCTCTGCTGGAATGGACCTCACAGCATGATTTCCCAGGAGAAGTCTAAAGTCTGGAGAGCAGCAGGCCCTTGTCCTTGCATGCAAACATAGCAGTCCCTTTTGCAGCAGTGTGAGAACACCTGCTCCCATCCTTCCCTGGCTGAGCCAGATCTAAAAGGAGCGTGAAAGTACAACAGGGAATCCTCTCCCCTATCACACAGCCAAGGGTGTTCCTAACCATCACAGAGCCACTCCACTGCCACTAGAGCAGAGGGGTGGGAGTAATGTTTTCTCACACTTAAGAAACTGAGATTTACCCACTCAAATTACTTCTGTCACACAGCCCATTCTAAACATTTAAATTAGTCATTCCCAGCCCATGGGCTGCAGCCCCTGGGGAGCCCTGGAGCTATTATTACATTAGGGCCATTATCTTTAGGCTCAGCAAGTTATACCGCATATAGAGCAGTGGTTTTAGAGCACCAAAGTCAAACGCCTGAGTGCAAATCCTTACTCCTGCACTTACTAGCTCTGTGATATGGGGCAGGGCACAGCACTGCTTCCTATCTATGCCTACATCATATTGTCGTTTCCAGATTTCAATAAGATAAAATGTATAAAGTGCTTGGAACAATCCCTGGCCCATATAAATATGCAATAACTGTAGTCGTTAGTGACTGGTTTAGACATAAGCATGTGACCCATGAGACAGTCACAGGCTTAGGATTTTCGAACATGGAACTGGAGAGATTACATTTCAGTCCCTTTCTAGGGCAAAGTTCTGAGATCAAATCTGGGAACTATGACATGCGGATTTCCTGCTATGCAACAGAAGCTGGCCTAAGAGAACGACGATCAACATACAGTCAGAAACAAGAGATGGAAGCAGCTAATTAAACTACTGCCTGTCTCCTGAATCGCAAACCATGTATCACAGAAAACAAAACTCTAGCAGACACTTTAGGAAAATGTGAAGATATTCTTTCAATCTTCAGTACTCTGCACCAGTGAGAGAGACTATAAAAGCTAAAGCCTCTGACACATGGAAAAATGGCACAATCCTGCAAACTGGATACAAGGTATGTGAGAAGAGCCCAAGAAAACTAAGCACCTCACCTGCACGTCTTTACCCAACGTCAATATTAATTCATTATCAAAATGGGGTTGATGGGGATGCAGACTGGGAGCCAGGACAGTCCTTGAGGGCAGAGAGACGCACCCCACCTCCAAGCCCAGCTAATGGAAGAGGGCCCTGCCCAGGCTGCTGAGTAGACGTTGCTTGGGGAGGGGAGGGACTCCAGGCTGGCTGGTATCAAGGAAGAGACAGAAGTGACATGCCAAGGTCCAATTCCAAAGGACTGCATGGAAAACCCCAGTTATGAATTTTACAGGGCATCAGGAAGATGTTGAGGTAATTGTATTGCCAGAAAACCCCAAAATGATAAATAAAGACTGCTGATGGTACAACTGCTAAGGCCTATTCCACCAGGAAATGGGAAAGCCCCAGTGAGAGAATCTGCCCCAGTGTCTCTCTCTGGAGGAACCCTGGAAAGCATCTGACAAGGAATATCCTTCATGCACAGGGTATGCGAGGGGATTCAGTGGACACTGATTGTTTTGTATGCCCAGCGACAGACTAAGACCACAGGAAGTCCTCTAGTAGCCCAGGCTCTGTGGCTCGCCCATATGCATCTGGAAGATTTAAAGATACTAAACAAAAGTAAGTGTAGGCTGGTCCAAAGGTAGTGAGTTATCTCAGTTGATTGTTCACAGCCAGTTACAGATTGAACTCCTTATTCTACTACTTTCTCATGCTTCTCACTACTGCACTTGACTAGTCTAAAAAAAAATAAAGTCAAGTGTAAGGAAGTCCTATAAAGTTCTGATTCTTTTTTCATGATACTTTTAAAAAGTATGTCTAGATACATACCAAATTTCAAGTTATATTTTAATTTTTTTACATGTACCGCAAGGGATGCAATTTTTTAAATTAATTTTTTTCCAATTTATATCTTAAATGAAAGGTTTGCCCTTTTACAAGGACTCCTACTTTCCTAGTGACAGGAATGAGTGCTCCAAGCATAAATTAGGTTTCTGTCACTCCCACCAGAAATGGTTAAGACTGCTATTGTTATGAGTTTTGTGACAGCTTTTGGTCAAACTCACTGATTTATACCTTGGAGTTGCTTATTTATCTTCAATCAACAAATGAATTTTGCTGCTTAATTATAATATAACATACTGGTTTTTTTCATTTAAAAGGAAGATAAGGCATTCTGATGTCAGGGATATAGTAAGAAAAGAAAAAAAATCAAACGCAAAAAGAACTTTGGAAAATTATAAAAGTTTGTCAAAATTTAAGAGAGCAAAGATTATAATAAAGTCAAAGCAATCTCCCAGAAGGTAGAAAGAAAAGAAAAAGAACTAGAAAACAGAAGATAATAAAATTAGATAATAAAGATAATCAAGTTAGAGGGTTCTTTCAGCAGTCACAAATTCCAAATAGGCCAGGGAGGGTGGCTCCGGCCTGTAATCCTAGCACTCTTTGGAGGCAGAGGCGGGCCAATTGTTTGAGCTCAAGACCAGCCTGAACAAGACCGTTCAAGACCAGCCTGAACAAGAGCAAGATCTGGTCTCTACTAAAAAAATAGAAAGAAATCAGCTGGACAACTAAAAATATATAGAAAAAATTAGCCAGGCATGGTGGCACATGCCTGTAGTCCCAGCTACTTGGAGGCTGAGGCAGAAGGATCACTTGAGCCCAAGAGCCTGAGGTTGCTGTGAGCTAGGCTGACGCCATGGCACTCTAGCCTGGGTAACAGAGTGAGGCTTTGTCTCAAAAAAAAAAAAAAAAAAATCCAAACAATAGGAGTTCCAAAAAGAAAGAAAGGAAAATAGCAGGAAGACAAATGATCAAAGAAATAATACAGGAATATTTTGTAGAACTAAAGGATAAGAGTTCCAAAATGATAGCCCCAACTGTACTGAGAAAGAGAGGAAATACAAAGCTCCAAGTGGCTTTTTGTAAAATGTCACAATAGAAAAAGAGCCTAGAAGTCTCCAGAAAGAAAAAACTGGTCCAGGTACAGTAACTGTAATCAGAACGGCCATCATATTTCTCAAAAACAACAGTGGAAGAGAGAAAACAATGGCATGGAAATTTCAAAACCCCTCAATTTATGTGCTTAAAGAGCTCAGGAAAAAAATCAATGATAAATATGTAGAAGGCTCAGCAAAAGGGTAAAAAAGAGTTAACAAGTAACATTAATAAAAATAAAAAGGTCCACAAAACAATTATGACAATGACTACTTGACTCAAGAAAACCAACCAACCAATCATTATCTATGTACTCTTCACAACACCAACAATACTGATTTGAGTTTAAATCATGTTGTAATTATATTGGGAGTAAGGGTAGGTAAAATTGGGGTGTGCTATAAAGTACTAAATATCTTTCTTCCATAACAGGAATAGTTACAATTGATACATCAAGAGACAGCAGAATAGAAACAGGAAGATAATAAATACAGAATAAGCTGTTAACAATTAAAAGTTGTTTTCTCTGAGGACTGGGACTCAGAGAAGAGATAGGCTGTTTTTTATTATAACCCTTTCCTACAATTAAAATATAAAAAAGTACTACTTAAGAATATAAGAAAGCTATTCATACAGAGTTTGCTTTTCAATATGAATAAATGAAAGGTTAACACAAATTCTGAACAGCAAGTTCTTCACAAGTTAGACAGCTCACACACACACACACACACACACACTCACAGAGTTCATCTTACAGCTTTCTTTGAACATACGACCAGAAAGAACACCTGGGCTGGCTATATAAAGACAATGATTTTCCTTAATCTCTTGATTCCATCAATTTTTATTAAGCATCTACTATACATACACATTTGTAGGAGTTAGAAATAGAAGATAAATAAGGTCGTCCCTGGATGTATAACTAGGATATGAATTTTTTTAAAAAATTTTTTAGAAGACTAAGGTTGTCCCTGGGGGTTAACTGCCTTTATTGTGCTTCAAAGACTCATTTTCTTATAATCCTGAGGCAGAAAAATATTTACATTCTCACACAATCCTCAAGTAATTTCTTGATGTCATACGTTAACTTTAAATAATAGTATTTTCTTACCCTGCATAATTTATTAATTCTGATCATTAATGCTCTGGCCCCTCCCCATATAGCCACATGCTATGGTTCTATAAACCCACAGCCAACTTACAGAAATGTTAGGCTCTGTAGACATTTCTGCAAAACAAACTGATAACTCCCCCTGGGTAGTATGGTGGCACCAGGAGGATCAGAGAGAACTGTTTTTACTTTTGATTTTAGTGTTAGAATGACTGAATCACAAAAGAACACATTTCTCACTTTTATCAGTTTTTAAAGAACCAAATTAAAAAAAAAAAAAACACCTTAAAGTCATGCAATACCAACACACTCACTTCCTTTGAATACAGAGTTTTGGAGCTACATGTGTTAATCTTGGCCACATCATTATCAATGATCATAAGGAGCTCAACTCACTGCCAGACTTAGAGGAACGCCTACACGCTCCTTGAAGGAGTACTTTGTCCAGTGGTATTTATGCCATTCCAATGTGTTATGTTTACATGAGTCTACCCACACCCCAGCTGCTAGTCTGAATATCTCTTTTAATTGAAATCACATTGTCTTTGATTTCTAGCATCTAATAAAGTACCTACAACATAGTAGGAACATACTGTAAATAAACACTCATAAGTGATAATAGCCAATGATGACTTAAGCTTTTGGAGACTATCCTGTAATAAACCCACAAAATCCTTATTCCTACAAATGTGGTTAGGTAAGCAATGTCCATCAAGCATGACCACTGCTTTGCAACAGTTTTAAAAGGTTATGCATGACAGATGCATTTGAGAGATCCACCACAACCACTATAAAAAGTAGACATTATTTCATCTAATGAATGGATGAGAACAAAATGAGCTCTGGGGCCCCTGCTTCATTCCTCCTTTCCAAAACCAGAGCCAAGGCTGGGCATGGTGGCTCACACCTATGACCCCAGCACTTTGAAAGGCCAAGGTGGGAGGATCAATTGAGGCCAGAAGTTCAAGACCAGCCTGGGCAACACAGAAAGACCCTATCGCTACGAAAAATTTAAAAAGTAACCGGGTGTGGTGGCCCATGCCTGTAATCTCAGCTACTCGGGAGGCTGAGGTGGGAGGATCGCTTGAGCCCAGGAGTCTGAGGTTATAGTGAATTACTGCCACTGCACTTTAGCTTGAGCAACAGAGTAAGAGCCCATTTCTAAAAAAATAAATATAAAAAGTAAAAAAAGCAAAACCACAGCCAAAGAAAAGGGAAACACAGAATGAAAACTTCTGGACAGATCACCCACTAAGCTCTCACTGGACTTTATCACTTAAAGAAAATGAGGACAGAACCAAAAGACGCCTCTCAATGGCTTTATTTTTCCTGCAAAAGGGCAGCTTAAAACAGGTAGTAGAAACTCGATGACAGTTCTACTGTTTACCACTAACACGTCATGTCAGGCTGGCAGTGTCTGAGGGCCTCACTTCATAATAAGAAGTGTGCAAGGTTATTTCTAACAAACCCACCAACTCTAACAGTGCATGACCTTATCATATTCCTTAGAATTAATGCACTGAATACATCTTGTTTTCCTAATGTGACTGGCTCGGTAGGCTACAAGGGAAGGCTCATTTGATTATGAGAATATATAATTTCTTTACAAAAATATTATATATCTATTAACCACAGCAAGTCAGGTATAGGGTTAAAAACCCCTTTTTGAAATCAAATGTACTTATAAATATTATGACCTAGTTACCAATTAGTGTTCAATTTTAAACAAGCCACTATACATTAATCAAGTCTCCCCTAGGGCTCAATTAGCTCTTTATACACCTTATTAGCCATTATCTCCTTTTTGGCAGATTATATCTATATAAAGTCTGTGCAGAAATAACCAGATGCATTGTAAATAACTATGTTTCCATCTCTCCCAGCAGCCTAGAGATCCTCATATAAAGGGAGAATGTTGTTCTTAATGTTGCATCTCCAATATCTAGTTAAATATACTAACTATAATAATTCGATAAATGCTGGATAAATGAACCTAGAAGAGCTGCATAGTTGCCAACCCTAACCCCATTTCCCCTTTTCCCTTAGATACCAGGACCCCAGTTTCAGTCAGAGTTCCAGAGTACCCAGCTCAAAGATGAAATTTCCCGGCGTCACTGCATCTGGCCATGAGATTAAGTTCTGGCCAACGAGATGTATGAAGAAACACTTTGAGACCTCTGGGAAAGCTCCTTGAAAGTGGGCACCCTATCTGTCCTTCCCTGTTCCTTTCCTCCTTCCTACTGACCCAAGTACAAATATAAAGACTGGGGCCCAAGCATCATCTTAGATTACAAGTTAACTGTGAAGCTACATGACAAAGCAGAAAAGGACAAGCACGTGATAACTTACTTTCAGGAGCTTCTACAACACCCACAGATATCCAACTTCTAGACTTCTTTTACATGAGAACCAAAAGCCTCTACAGGCAGGTCTCTATTATAACCAAATGCAATCTCTAACTGATAAAATGACTGTTTGCTGAGAACGATTTTACTATTAATATCAGTAAAGAAACAACATGAAAAGTGTTCAAGGGTTCATAGAAGCCAACTTTTTTTTTTTTTGAGACAGGGTCTCATCTCACTCTGTTGCCCAGTCTGGAGGACAGTAGTGGCATGATCATAGATCACTGCAACCTCTAACTCCTGGGCTCAAGCAATCCTCCTGCCTTAGCTCCCAAAAGTAGCTAGGACCACAGGTGCACGCCACCATACCCAGCTAATTTGTTTCAAATTTTTTGCAGAGACAGTGTCTTACTATATTGCCTAGGCTGGTCTTAAACTAATGATCCTCTGGCCTCAACCTACCAAAGTACTGGGATTACAGGGATAAGCCATAAGCCACCACTACTTCCGGCAAAGTAAGCAAACTCTAATCAAAGTATGCATTGATTCTTTGGTTTTTATTGAAACTGTGACTTGCTGAAAGGAAGAAAGGATTTCTTTTTTTTTTTTTTTTTTTTTTGGTTGCAGTATGCCATAGGGAAAGTTTGATTTGCCCAAGTGATGGTTCCCTTATCAAGCTCTACATCCACACATATAACTTACTAATACCCCAGGAAAAACAACCTGATAGGCCCAAATTTTTAGTACTCACACAAATACACTAACTTAAAGATGCTTATTTCTTTTCAGTTCAACAAACTTTTAATGAACATTTTCACAATCAACTTACTCAACTAGCACAAGTCCTACAGAAGCATTTAAAATGTTTAAACTTCTGAAACTGACCTATTATTCAGAAGATTCATTAATGCAAAAGACCAGTTAACGAGACTTTAACTGTGGCATTAAAATATGAACTATGTTGAGACAGTTCTTCTAAAAGAAATTCCTTTAAAGTTAAAAGATTAAAAGAAAAGAGTGTTTGATGTGTGGCATCATAAACAAATTAGGCAAAGGACTAACATGGATTTTGTTAAAGCACATGTGACATTAAATTGAGAATCACTATGTTACACTCCTGAATTTTTAGAAGGGTCTATTACCCACCTTCACATACATTTAAGAAATAACACCTGGTGTGGGAGATAGAGACTTCCTATTAGTAGAGAGTATGTGTAGGTTTACAGTGGCACAAAGAAGAAGTGTTGACACCAACTAAATCTTTAACTGTTTAAAATGAGAATATAGAAAGTGCAACAACTGTCAATCACACTGAACCCTTTAAAATAACACCTAATAATACTTAGGGAGACACTGCAGGAACACTGCCATAAAGCAACATTAGCATTCTTCCACAATAGTTAAATCCATTTACAACAATTCTACCATCACTGAATCATTAGTTTGGCCTATTAGATTTTAATCATAAGTGTTTTCTAACAGACCGTCTACTTTCAGATAACATTTACAAAGACAAGAGCAGCTACTAATTTCTAATGTTACAGAATTTCTCCTTTAACCCCTCAAAAAGGCCATAAAACTATTAAGTATCTTCTATAATTAAAAACAAGTATTTTCTAGACTTAACTGGAAAAAACATCTTAGGAAACAGCAGGAGGACAGAGAGACAGTAATATGGCTAAGAAAAATAATTATTCTCTTTGTGGTTAATTTCCCTTAAATATGACAGGTGAATTGCAAGAGTTGTTCATTTTGTTTAATATATATTTGCAAAAATTAATTATCTTGGTACAAAACCTCATCATTTTTGTGACCTACACCTTTACACATCCTAAAAGAGGGACGGTCTTGATTTGCACAGTAAAGTAATACACCAGTACACTTAGGTGTACACCAGTACACCTTCATCTATAATAGCGAATTACTTAAAGGCCAAACCAGTGTTTCAAAGATCTGGTTTACTGCTTTGTGACTACAAAGGTAAGAAGCAGAAGCAAAGTAAGATTAAGCAGAAAGTAATCTTACCTGTACCGTTGAGGGTACTGTTTTTATTTGTGTACAGCCTGATCATATGTCCTATTGTTTTCACATTTTCTCTCAACATTATACCTCGAGCTTGTACCATAAAGAGATACGTGTTGGCTATATAAAGAAATAGAGAGAGAGAGAGAAAATATCGTGACTCAATATAAGCTTTCTTTATATAACAAAAATAACAGTCAGAATTAATGAAGTACCCGATAAACACAAACTGACTCAATTAACATGTCCAAAGAGAAAACAGAAATATAAAAATGACTATTTCCCGCTATAAAAACTTACAAAAACAAACTGATTTTTGAAACGAAATTAAAAAATTGAAGTGGCAATATCCATCTAACAGAATAAGACTAAATGAGCAAACTAAAATATCATAATGATCCCCTTTACCCATAAATGATTTTCTACCATAAAATATGCTTAGAAATTTCAAAAAGGCATTTTATTACAACCCCTCTATCCTACAGTTATAAAATTCACTTTCTCTAATTATATATTAATTTCTCTAACCAAAAACTTCACAAAGGCAAGGATTCCCTGTCTCATAGTTAACATATCATACATCACCATAATATCCTAGTATGGATAAAGATCTTTCAATGGATCCTGCAAATTCTCAAGGTGTTTTCGGGGAAGGGGTGATCTAGAATCAGTATGTTTTGGTGATTTCTACCAGTTAATTCCTTAAATTTTTACACTGTCTTTCAATCACAAATCTACCCACCAGGATTGTAAAGGCAAATGAAATCAAAACCAATGTGCATTTTTAAAGTGGGTCAATTTAATTCTTTGTGAGAAGGGCTTCAAAAATAGGTCCCTAATTTCTTCCGTTGGGAGAAACCCGTAAATTGATAAAGATTACAAACATGCCTGACTTTTGAGAGGCCAAACCTCCTTAAAGGTACAGAACTAAAGTCAGAAGATCCTTTCTGGGTCCAGATTCTGCTAATGTAGTGTGTAACTTTGGACAACGCACTGGATCTGTTCCCTCATTTTAATAAGGCAGCACTGTGTTAGTAGTGCACTTTTCTACTCTAAATTCTCTAAATGCAGAGCCAAAAAAAAAAACCATAAACTGCATTCAGATGAGAGGCAGAAGCTCATTATCATGGTAAAACCGAGAAACTGCAAGGCTCAGTTAATGACTCTTCCAATTTTAAGATAAGCTGTTTTTGAACACAGTAATGACACTCTCAGAAAATGAATGCTGAATGAAAAAATTAAGAATGCCAGCTCATTTTCTGAGTCCTGCTCTACTTTCTCAAGATGGTACAAGAGATGAGAGGAATATAATGTTTACTACCTCCTTTCCCATTTTTTATGTAAATTTAAACTAGTTCAAAGTACAAACGAGCAGAGCATAAATAAAACTAGTAAAGAAGCAGAGTAAAGAAACACTTTTTCTTTCACCTTCAATCTATAAAAGAGAGAGAAACAGAAATCCAGGTTACATATGAGCTTTACTGAAATCATTCTTAAGAGCACGTCTACAGGCTTTCTAGAAAGCAGTCCTATAATTAAATTTAACTTGCTTATGCCTGAATTTCTTATACTGGGTTACTAACACCACTTTTTTTTTTTTTTTATGTTTTCGCACTTGAGTGGACTTTAAAAAACGAAGAAAAGAGACAAAGAGAAAAAAAAAACTGAAAGAACAGCCAACAAAAAATGTGGGAAAATGTTCAAGAAAAGACAAGTTAACATTAACGATTTTACCTAAACCAAAATCTAAAGTTCAATCTGGGGCACATCAAATAGATTACTAATACCAATTAGTTTACAGCACCTTGGGTTATATAATCTTAAAGTTATATATGAAATTTGTTATTAATGATATAAATATCTTATAATATTTGTTCTACACTAAACTGTAAGAAGACCTATCACAGAGTATCGGAACTGAGCCAGCCACAGGTAAAAAACTCAGACTTCCATACAACACTGTCCTAAGCAAGGAGATACTAGGTAAGAGCATTATGTGCATTACTGGGTGTCCTGGAAACAATTTTTAAAAATTATATAGCCTAGGCCGGGAGTAGTGGCTCATGCCTGTAATCCTAACACTCTGGGAGGCCGAGGCGGGCGCATCATTTGAGCTCAGGAGTTCGAGACCAGCCTGAGCAAGAGCAAGACCCCGTCTCTACTAAAAAAAATAGAAATCAGCTAGACAACTAAAAAGATATATATAAAATTAGCCGGGCATGGTGGCGCATGCCTGTAATCCCAGCTACTCGAGAGGCTGAGGCAGGATTACTTGAGCCCAGGAGTTTGAGGTTGCTGTGAACTAGGCTGACACCACTACACTCTAGCCTGGGCAACAGAGTGAGACTCTGTCTCAAAAAAAAAAAAAAAAAATTATATAGCCTATAGTTATACATAACAAAACTATTAAGAAAAAAATGATTACTCATAGTACCTGTGAGAAAGGTGAAATATTCATCAAAAGAATTCATTTACTTATTCATTAGATGGATGGAGAAAAAAAAATCCAAGAAAAGCTAGACACCAATCTCTCCAAATAAAAAATCTATTAGTTTATTTTAAATCATTTACAGCTAATTGAGTTACATTCCTTAGGTTAATGGTCCTCATGGGTTTAATCTCTAAAGATCAAAATCCATTAGAGAATGAAGCTGTGTTTAAATGGAGACTGGTTGTTAACAGGAAGAAAGTGATGTGTCAAAGTGTTGCAAGACACGCTAAACCAGCAAGAGAATGCTTCTAATTGTTGATTTCCAGACATCATAAAACTACATTAACACACTCAACTAAATACTTGCTAATTATCATTAATATAAACCATAATGTCTCATTGGCAAGCCTTTAGAGAAAATCCTTGTCTAAAATTTCTATTCCATTTTCTAAGAAACTACATTTCAGAAAACAAATAGGGAAATTTACCACTGCTTAATTAAAACCATGCCATGTGTTCCCTAATTTCGTTCATTTTTTTTTTTTTTACCTCTGCATTGTAAGACGTAAATCTAACTTATTTACCAGTTCTGCTTCCCAGGAGAAAAAAAAGAAGTCTAAAAAAAACAACCTTCAAAAATCAACATTTTTAAAAAGCTTCTAGGCACCTACCCTGAGTTTGTGAGGAAAGATTTATGAACTTGTCTCATTCTTCGCTTAAAAACTGCACCTGCTATAAAACTGTGCCTCCTGGCCCCTTCCCACACCCAGCTTTCTTCACTGGCTGCGCTATAAATATTCAAGACAAGAAGAACGTTCCTGTCTGCAGGGATCTAAGAAATGCTTTCTGGACTTTAAAGGACTCCAACACAACAGCCCTCTGGTCCTGATATCCCTATTCCTAACTGCTCTAACCCATAGCTGAAATGTCCAGGTCTTTGAAAAATAGGAAAGTCAAGTGAAGAGCTGATTTTGAGAGGGAGATGATAATGTTGGTCAGTCAATCTGGCATGCAGTTATAAATTATAGGACTGGAGCCTAAAAGAGGGGTGAGAAATATAATTTGGGGAGACAACTGTATAAAAATGTTAAAGCCGGAACTATCATGGTGAATTACCAGAGAAGAAATTATCTTAGGAGATAAGCAGGTGAAGATCCAATGTATGAATATAGACTACAAATAGGAAGCACAGAGACAAAAGGCACGAAGATGAATTAATCTCAGCTTGAACACAGTGAAGAAGCTAACAGACTAAAGAAGAGGGAGAGGTCAACCATGTCAAATGCCACAGAGGGCTAAGAAGAAGGACTTAAAAACAACATCTTAAAAAGAATTATTAAAAACTGGCCAGGCTCATGCCTATAATCCCAGAACTTTGGAAGGCCGAGGCAGCAGGATCGCTTGAGACCAGGATGTTGTGACCAGCCTGGGCATCGTAGCAAGACCCCATCTCTACAAAAAAATTTTTAAAAATTAGCCCAGCATGGTGGCACACACCTGTAATCCCAACTACTTGGGAGACTGTGATGGGAGGATCGCTTGAGCCCAGGTGTTTGAGGCTGCAGTGAACTGTGATTGTGCCACTGCCCTCCAGCCTGGATGACAGTGAGATCCTGTCTCCAAAAAGAAAAAAAACCACACAACGAATACATAGCACACACTCTTCGCCAGGTTATCTTCGGACGTACTTTACATACACTAACCTATTTAATCCTCACAAGCAACACTATCAGGAAGGTAGTATTATTATTCATATTTTACAGATAAAGAAATGGAGGCATGAAGTGAAGTAATTTGCCCAAAGTCACATAGTTATTAGCAAGTACTGAAGGGAGCTGGAATTCAAGCCAAGCAGTCTGGCTCCAGGGAGCTAGCTCTTGACCTCCACACCATTTAACCTCTTAAAAAACACTAGCACATCACTGTGAGCCTCCAAGCGAGCAGTTTCATGACAGCACTGGAAACAAAAGGAAAACAGTAAAGGACTGAGTGGATACTGACAAAGGGAAAGCAACAAGTTTCAGAAAAGGAAAATAAGTGATTAGCAAGGTCAAGAGAAGGTTTTTTGGAAGAGGAGGGACGTGGACATGACTGTGGCCTGAGTAGAAGAAGCCGGCAGAAACAGTTAACTAATTTAAGGCACTAAAAGCAGCAGAGGAAGGAGGAAAAAGAACATGCCCATTGATGGTACAGTTGAAGCAGAGGTTCTGAGGTGCTCAGGTGCAGAGCATACCCAGGGAATGGCAATCCAACTTCAGTGGGGTTTGGTGGTACTAGAAAATAAGTTAGAAAGGTCCAAGTGGACAGACAGTTTGAAAAAACAGAAAGGAGGGTGAGAGGATTAGAGGTCACTGCGAGAATAAGACACAGCTTAACAAAGGTAAGAATGGCCCAAAATGGAAGGTTAAGAAGGCTGTGGTCTAGAGAGATGCCACAGCCACGTGGACACCCAAGGCATGGCCCAGACAAATGACAAGGGCTGGACATCCCAACGGCCACCAACAGGGATGTCAGCGGGAAATTAAAGTAGAGCAGGAATGTTCAGAATTCTGTGCTAACTGTTGAAATCTTCCAGGGCTAAGGAATCTTGGAGGGCACAGGTTTCTAAAAGAGAAGGAAATAAATTAACATTTACTGAGTTCCTACTTTAGTGAGACACGTAAGCTAAAGGCCGTAAGTATAAATATATGTAAATATACATATATTAAATATATGTCATTTAATTCTTAAAACCACCTGCAGTTGGTTGAATGGAGACCCCCAAAAAGACATGCCCAAGTCCTAATTCCTAGAACCTACAAATGTGACACCTGGAAAGGGGTCTTTGCAGATGTAACTAAGTTAAAGATCTTGAGGTGAAGAGATCATTTTGGATTATCTAGGTGGGCCCTAAATCCAATGGCAAGTACTCTCAGAAAGGCAGAGGGAGATTTTACATGCACAGACACGCATGTGCACACAAACATGCACACACACGAGAGAAGGCAACGTGAAGACAGCGAATGGAGTGACGTGGCCACAAGCCAAGGAAGACAACAGGCGCTGTAGCTGGGAGAGGCAAGGAAGGGTTCTCCCGTAGAGCCCCCAAAAAGAGTGTCCTGCCAACACCTTAATTGCAGATTTCTGACCTTCAGAACGCTGAGAAAATTAATTTCTGTTGTTTTATGCTGGTGTGTGGTAATGAGTTATGGCAGCCCTAGGACACTAATACACCACCCATCATAGGTACAACCTTCCCCATCACAAGGTCAGAAAACACAGAAGCAAGTTATATATGCGGAATTCAAACTTCCAGATTCAAGTGTAGGCCTGAATGACTCTGGGGGGCAGGGATTTAGAAGCAGCAATGGTTCAAAGCTGTAGCAGAGAGGGAGGGACAAGGAAAAAGAGAATCTTCAATGTAAAACTTATGAGGGAAGTGACAAAATGAGAAAAACCCAGATTTCCATTTATTCAAGGAGGAGGAGGAAGCCACAAGGGACACTTAAAAGTTACAGAAGTGAAAATAATTTCCCATAGTATGACAGAACATATAATGAAATAAACAATATGGAAAAAAGCAAAATACTGCTACATATGCCCAACTTTTTTTAAGGTTTACTTATTTTATTTTATTTATTTATTTATTTTGAGACAGAGTCTCACTCTGTTGCCCAGGCTAGAGCGCTGTGGCATCAGCCCAACTCACAGCAACCTCAAACTCCTGGGCTCAAGCAATCCTCCTGCCTCAGCCTCCCAGGTAGCTGGGACTACAGGTACATACCAGAATTCTGGTACCATTCATGTACCATTCTGGTACCATTCATGTACCATTCTGTACATGAATACAGAATGAAAGAATTCTGTGTTTGGAGTCCCATTTTATCAAACAATAACAAATATAATGATCATATACAATACAGATCTATTTCAGATCTTAGCCAAAAGCTCAAACTTTGCAGATGTAAACACTAAAAATTAAGAAATTCTTTAAAAACAGGTGTCTTTACCACTTCCACTCTGCAATTTAACAGTCTTAAGTTATATTTGTAGATTATATGTGTTTGAATACTGATCAAAGTTAAATATTTTTAAATAAAAATTGACTTTTCCAATGATCTTATTAAAGAAGTACAGGATGAAGAGGTGTGTTTATCTACATGTGTTTATTGAGTGCCTACCATTTATTAAACGGTGCCAGGAACTAAGGGAACATTTGGGTTCCTCTGTAAAGAACCAAGATTCTAAGAGGCACAAACTACCTAAAATATCAGAAGAACTTTTGCAACATTCAGATCAGTAGTTCAGCCTGGTTTAAACATAATTCAAAAAGTAAGCTCAGAACCTAGTGATATGAAAACACTAACAAAAGATACCCATCAGCCCTATCATTCATTAATTCACTATTTTTCACTTGAAATAACTACATGGCTTCTTTAAAGCATGACAGAAGCCCTAAGAGAGTTATGAACAACACTGGGGAAAGGAGATGAGGGAATCGGGGAAGGAAGAACAGGCAATTAAACAGAGTTTAAAAATCAAATCAGGAAACTCACTTAATGACATTATGGACAAAAAGAACAAACTCCAAATAAGCATGCCCAGGAAACATGAAATTTTTGAAAATTAGTGATTTCAGAGTACATAAGGTGAACATGAAATAAATCTCTCTACTTAACAATTCTCTTAAACAGAGAAATATTAAAGTGTGAACTCTTTATACTGTAAGCTTAATCATCTCTGATTTCCTTGTGTTTTCACAATTAAAATACCTTTTAGAATTCCAACTTACTTATTCATCAAAAGAAAATGACTCTAAAACAGGAAACAGAGAAGGGTACAGTGGATGGGAAATAGGTTTCAAAAACTTCCAAAGCCAGAGCATATTTTCAAATCAGTAAATAAGACATCTTTTAATTCTCTACCTTTGGTCTCTTGATTCAAATGAAAATAAAGTCCAATTTCTCTCCTTATGAGTCAAATTGAAAATTATACTATAATTAGAAATCATAATTTCTGAGTGATTAATCCAATTATCAGGAAGGCAATATATATAACATGATTTCAGAAAAGCTTACTAACATGGGCAAGCCTCAAATATATAAAAACAAAACAGGCCGTAATATTTCAATGAAGATGTCATGTTATAGTAACAAACTTCATATACCTATTTAAATATACTACTATAAAGATATTATAAAAACACTTTCCTAGCCAAATGCCAGGAAATGTTTTGAAACTAGTTCCAATAGGTAATCTATAATGTTATATACTTTAATAACTTTTATTGATCTTGTTACTTGAATTATAATGAATCTTTCTAATAATTAAAATTGCTAAATAACAAATTTTGGGTCAACCTACGGCCCAATCACCTAGTCACTACAGACTCATAAAGGAACAAATGATCCTGGTTGTCAGAAACAATGTACCTGTCCATTTCTCTTTTGAAGGAAAAAATTCACACCATGATAACTACCTCTATCTATCTCCAGTTATAAACAAGTTCATCTGATTTTCAAAAAGTAAGATTTGTGCTACGAAAATTCAAATGATTTAATATGATCAATTAAGAACAGCAAACGTATCTAGAACTTCATTTTTTCCCCACCATTTGGGGTGTTTGTCAGAAACATAATTCCCAGGCTGCAGAATGACCTGGGTATGTGTCAAAAATTAATCAGAATCAAAACCTCGGGTGATAAGACCTATGAAATAAGCTTATTAAATCAGACCACCTTAATAAGGCTTAAGCACATTCATATTTGGAAACCATTGCTTACAGTAATTCTCTAAACATAATTAATAACATTTGTAATAAGCAACATAGCAGAATTTTCCTTCCCCATTAGTTTAACTTATATTAAATACTATCTTTTACATAGCTTTCTAATGCATCCACAATTCATTCAGACATAGGAGAATCTGCATTTCATCCTTAATGAAGACACAATACAATGATTTAGTGGAGCCAAAGACTTTCAGAAACTCAAGTGTTAAAATTAACTACGGGTCAGGTGTGGTGGCTCATGCCTACAAACCTACCACTCCGGGAGGCCAAGGCAGGAGGATCGTTTGAGCTCAGGAGTGCGAGACCAACCTGAGCAAGAGTGAGACCTCATCTCTACTAAAAAAAATAGAAATTAGCTGGACAACTAAAAATATATATATAAAAAATTAGCCGGGCATGGTGGCACATGCCTGTAGTCCCAGCTACTTGGGAGGCTGAGGCAGAAGGATTGCTTGAGCCCAGGAGTTTGAGGTTGCTGTGAGCTAGGCTGATGTCATGGCACTCTAGCCAGGGCAAACAGAGTGAGACTCTTGTCTCAAAAAAATAATAAAAATAACTAACTATGAAAACAAGGATGCAAACAAAAAGCTATATTTATTACAAAATTTAAGATTTAAAATTACTAAGTATATTTTCCTAAACATTTTGCTGTGCCTGACAGCCAACAATAGAACTAGTGACATAAATATCCTTTAAGCAACCCTCCTATTTCAACCGAGGAGGGCTTGCTGTAGCTTAACCCAAATTCTGCCAGGACCAAAAACAAGTGTGTCCACAGGCAGTCTGACCATGAAACACAGCAAATCAAACTGCCCCAACATAAGATGTACATGGTAAAGAAAAATAAAATCAGGGTACTCCCTGAAATTCTCCAGTGGGCCCAAGACATGAGATAAAAATATCTAGTTAAAATTGGAGTAAATGCTTAATTTTCCAAAGGTATTTTAAAGGCGTGATATCCTCAGAAACCCTACAGTCAGCCTTCAGTTGAACTGATTTTCAACCCGAATCACACTATTACTTGTATATTATTTATTCTCTGTTCATATCCTGACAAAAGGCAGAAACAGAAAGAAAAGGTCTTTTAAATATGAAATCACTATGCCCTCCAGAAATTAAAAAGAAAAATTTAAAAAAAAACAGATTCAGAGTGACAAGGGGGAAAAAACAGAAAAGAGGAACTGAAAGAGGTGTGCGCAGGTGCTCTGCTTAAGTTGGCAAGCTGTAGGCTCAGGCAGTGGTGACAAAAGCCAGAGTGGTCCAGGGCGGCCGAGGAAGTGGACCTGCAGGAGAATACCGCAAGCACACAAAGCCTGAGGAGCTCCCAAATACAACCAAGGAAACCCAAGCTCTGGAAAAATCACTCCTCCCACTCTTCTCACCTCAGCCTCCCCTCCCACCTCCACATTTCTACTTAAGACAAACATCAAAGGTAGGCTTGAAAGGAAAAAGTAGTCACAAAAGGCCATGTGGGTGGAGGAGGGGCAGGAAGGGGAGAAGGTCTGACCCTGTGCAGGGTGAGGCGGGGCGAGCCCGGGTGCTGCAGAGTTTGTAAGCGCACCCTGTAAACACAGCACAGCGCAACAAGAGTTTCAGGGAATATTAGAGATCTGTCCAGTTTCCCAAGCAAAGCACCTTCTCCAGCCTTAACAGGTGGTCATCTACCCTCACTTGAAAATGTGTGTGGAAGAAAACACTTATCAGGCCACTTATTTCATTGATTAAAGGTCAATTAGAAGGTTGGGGTGTGTATGTGTGTGTGTGCACACGTGTGTGCATGTGTGTTTGTGTGTGTGTTTTCTTTGCAATAAGCCTAAAATCTGCCTCATTGCAATGACCCTGGCTGCTGAGGCAATCCAAAAAAACGTTTCATCTCTCTTCTATACGGTAGTCCTTCAAACTTCAGAAGAAAGAGCTCACTATTTCCCCCAAATCTTCCAATTTTCCAGGGCAAAAATGATCAATTCCTTCAACTCAGGCACAGAAGAATCAGGTGTCCTAAACTGTATACTTCAAGCTCTTTCAACAACAATGTGTGAGACTTTGGGCAAGTGACAATCTTCCAGAGCTTGTCCTTTCTTTTCTTTCTTCACAAACAAGGCTACCCAGCTGGCAGGGGGCTCAGGAGTGTGGCAGGGAGGACCCTGTGGAGCTCCAACTGTGGCAAAGCAGTGGGCTACCTTTGTGATTTCTCTCAGGGGACTTCTTTGCGCATGGCTTTGGCTCCAGAAACACCGATGCCTCTGTGTCCAAGGTTCCCGTGCCCTTGGTCCCTTGGACAAAGAAGCAAACACAGGGGCTCTGGTGGGGACAGAAGCTGCCATAGCTGGAATCACCAGAGCATGAGGCCTAGAAGCCCAAGTGCTCTGAGAAGCCTTGGAGTTCATCCTGAGATAAACAGGATTTTCCTAGGATGGGTTAGGAAACTGCCTCACGAGGGAAATCCATTCTGTTCCCAATCAAATTCCATATAGTGTTTGGAATACCTGTTATATATAGAAACTACAAACCTAGAAGTTTCTCTTTTAAAAGTAACCAAAGACATGGCTATTTTTATCTTTAACAAACATTAAAAGGCAGCAATGATAAACATTACGGCAGAATAAACACATCAGTACCTCATTCTGCCACATTGTTTAGTAGACCTCAAATTTATTAATAAAAGACTGAGGTGGATAACGGCATTTGGCATTGCCAGATTTCAATGAATCCGATTTCCCTTCAAAATTACCCAATTTCCCACAAGGCCACAGGATTTAAATTAACTTACAATGAAACTTTATAGCTGAGTTACATATGCTACTCAAGAATGGCAATCTGACTGTGGCAGGCAGTCTTTAAAAGGGCCAACCCACCCCACTGAGTGTGGACTGACTGGACCGACTGACTCCCGTCTAACAAAGACTAGGGAGGGAAAAGGGTAGCAGAACCTCATGGGATACCTGGTCCTCCTCCATATTCTGATTTAACACCTATGATTCCATGTTTAAAAGTAACTAAGTCATTTCCACTTGCAGGAGTGAATTTATTTATGGTGCTTTGGTCTCCTGGCCCTGGCCAGGTAAGCCTGGCTATGTTCTTTTTGATATGATGTAGTCTGCTTTATGATTCAAAGGTCTTTTTGGTTTTCTCCTCACTAAGTACTCTGATCTACATGGCTCCTTTCAGCAGTTCTTGCAGGTATGCCAGGGGAGAAATAGATAAATATCATTCACCCAATGCTGAATACACCCAAGCCCTCTCCCCTGGGCTCCAAGCCCTTATTTCCATCTGTCTACCTACTGACAAATTCTTCCTGGATATCCCACAGGCATCCCAACTCAACTTTTCTAAAACCAAAATAGCCCCCTCAAAACACTTGTCTTTCTATATTCCCTATTAACAGTTACCTGGTTATCCAAGCTAGAATCCAAGCATCATCTTAAACCTTCTCCCTTTGCTTCGAAACCACTGTTCACATCTGCTCAACTCTGCCCTGATGCAAACCATCAACCTTGATGCAGTTCTAATCCATCATCTCAGCTACCACAATAAATTCTTACCTGGTCTTTCTGCCACTGGCTCTGCCCCCATACCATCCTTCATGTTAGAAGGATCTAAAACAAAGGACCTCATCATTCCCCTTTTCAAAATATCCAACTACAACTCACAGAACAAAAATAGCATGGGACATGTGGCCAGTAAGGGACACCCAGAGGAAAGAGATGCTCGATATCATGGCCCAAATCAGAACAACTCCTGAAAGGGGCTGTGTAGATGAGATATGGTGAGGAAAAAAACAAAAAGACCTTTGAAACACAAAGCAGATTTTAACAGCTAAAAGGAACACAGCCAGGCTCACCCAGCCACACGACCAGGAGGCCAAAGGGCTGTGATAATAAAGCTACAGGGCAACTAGCTACCTCTGTGCCGGCCAAGGGAGAAACCCAGCCACAATGTCAGGGGGACTTGGAGCAAAGGACCTAAGTAAGCCGCCTCTCCCACAACACACATGCTTGCACATATATAAACCCACACCAGGACCACCCACCACCACCAACTCCAGCATTCCCAACAGGGAGCAAACCCCTGGAGGCCCAAATAACAACGCGTTTGACCGGTTAATTCCTCAAAGGGCCCCTGGGAATCAGATCAAAGTGATCTGATCAGATTCCACCTCTACCCAAAGGACAAAACAACCTGTCAGTCAGGGCCTCTGGTGAGTCAATTAGACAGTGAAGTCCCCACTCCCAGGGAAGTCACGCAATCCCACTCGCCAATCATCCTGCCCCACTGATCATAGGCATATCAATTTCTTTCATCATAAAGACAGTTTTGATAAAGCTGTGTGGGCCAAGACCAGTTTCTCTCTGTCAGGAATTACAGAGACCTCAAGTGCCTGAACACCAGGGCCAGGCAAGCAGAGCCTGGGAGCCCTTTTACTATCTGGCCTGTCTGCTACCCTATGCCCCAAATAGCAGCCAGATGAAACTACTCCCATTTTCCAGAACCTTTGCTCATGCAGTTCCCTCTGACTAGGATTCCTTTGCTCAGTCCTGATCAATCCTACCCATCTTCAATGGCCCATTCCAGCCACTGTCTCCTCTGGAAAGCCTTAACCAGCCCTCACTCTCCCCGACAGCACCACCCCCCATGCCTTCCAAGGATCTGCTACAGCTCTTTTATGGGGCTTACTCCATCACACTGTGAGGGATGCAATCAAGTCTTAGTCATCTCTCTATCCTCCATACCTCAATGTCTAGCCTCTCTCGGGTGCACCATTCATATTTGTTGAATGAACCTGTAAGTCGATCAGCTTGTCATCTTTGATATGACAGTAGGAAAATGCTTATGTTGTGTTGCAAGTTGTACTGAAAACAGTCTCCTATTAAATGGAAGTTCATTCTCAAATCCAGCCAGGTCAAAACCTTGGAGGAAAACTGCACTCATCTTTTTGTAATCATGCACAAAGGTAGACACAGAATGAGAAACAATTCGTGGCCGTTGCTTCTGCTGGGTGAGCTAGAGAAATCTGTCCATGGACTTCCTACAGGGTGGTGAGGGGGAAGGTGTCTGCCATCCAGCTTCCCTCAGTACTAAAGTTCATAATGTAAAGGCTAGCCCTGTGTTTCCTGCATGAATGAGAAATTTCAAGGACAATGTTTCAAGTCATTCTTAAAATAATGAACTTTGAGTTCTACGGAACACACGGTAGCTTAAGAAAGACCCAAATAGCCCAGATTTGAAGTCGCCAACCTCTAGGCCGATGACCAGTCTGATCCATGGCCTGTTAGGAACCTGGCCACACAGCAGGAGGTAGGCTGTGGGTGGGTGAGCGAAGCTTCATCTGTATTTACAGCCGCTCCCCATTGCTCATATCACCACCTGAGCTCCACCTCCTGTCAGATCAGTGGTGGCATTAAATTCTCATAGGAGCCCGAATCCTACTGTTATCTGTGCATGCAATGGATCTAGGTTGTGCTCTCCTTATGAGAATTTGTCTAAAACCATCCCCCCACCCTGTCCCTGGAAAAACTGTCTTCCATGAAACCATTCCCTGGTGCCAAAAAGGTCAGGGACCACTGGCCCAGATAATGCTAGGCAACAGCAGAAAACATTGGAAACTATATACGTTATGCTGTCTACAATTGTGTATATTTACTGAGTAGAGTGGCAGGGAGTGAAACAGGTGAAGGACAGCAAAGAAAAATAACTAAAATGATAGTACCTGCCAGGAGGAAAGCCATGATAAACATCTCTGGACAGAAAAGGTGGGGAAATATCATTAAAGTCTACCAAACAGGTTGATGTGATAGGATTAATCAGGGCTTCTTAACAGAAGAGATTTGAAAGATTTATTTAGGACAAATAAAAAGTACTCTTACACAACATATATTTTAGCCATAAAAACATTTTATCCCAAGATGTAATTCAGGCTAAAAATATGAATTATTCCAAGAAGTTTCTATGTACATCTGATGAAAACCAGTTATAAGAACCTAATTCGTTTTGGATATACCTCATAAATAAGTAATCTATGATGAAATGGGAAGTATGCATAAAGCATTTCTTCTCTGCTGCCTCTTTCTGCCATCTTTCCATGCTGCCATAATGGTGTGCATGAATGTCCTGGCAGATGCTCTTAAGAGCATCAACAATGCCGAAAGGAGAGGCAAACGCCAGGTTCTTACAAGGCAGTGCTCCAAAGTCATTGTCCAGTTTCTACCTGTGATGATGAAGCAAGGTTACACTGGAGAACTTGAAATCACTGATGATCACAGAGCTGGAAAATTGTTGTGAACCTCCCAGGCAGGTTAAACAAGTGTGGAGTGATCAGCCCCAGATTTGATGAGCAACTCAAAAGATCTAGAAAAATGGCAGAATAATCTGCTCCCACCCTGCCAGTTTGGTTTCATTGTACTGACAACTTCAGCTGCCATCATGGGCCACAAAGAAGCAAGAAGAAAACATACAGGAGAGAAAATCCTGGGATTCTTTTTCTAAGGCCGTAATACATACTTACAAATAAAATGCCTCAATGGACCAAAAAAAAAAAAAAAAAAAGCATTTCTTCTGCATAACAAAGTGCTCCAGAAAAAGCACTTGAGCAACTGATTGTTGCACTATGAAGTAGCCACAAATTTCATGGAACATCATTTTTACTTGTGAGAACAACTGAAAAACTATGGTATTTAAACTTGTATATCTGACCTACGTTTTCTCAAAACTGAACAAAGTGAGCCTGACACCTCAAGAAAAACTGACAGTATTGGTTGCCAATGATAAAATTCAGGCTTTCAAGCAAAAATCAGAATTCTAGAAAACTGCTTCCCAATGCTTAAAAGATACAAAAGATAAGGGAGCTTTTCTTTAAAAATTGCTAAATGGTACACGGTTTTGGAAATCGATTCTGCTTAATAAATTCATAGCATTTTATAAGTTTTGGTTTCATTTTTTTTACTGGTTTTAATGACTTTGCAAAATTATAAATTCTAAGACCCACAAAAGCAGAGTAGTTTAAACCATGTCAGTCTAACTGCCTACAAGACTGACATTTGCCAAAATTTTTATGACTTATCAGTGATTGTTCCATGGTAAACATTAAGCATTAAAATAAGAAAAATATATCAGTATTTCATATCAATTAAATTTTAAGAATCTATAGATACTATAATAATGCTCTTGACAAAATTTTTTTAAAAAGATGACTATCAAGTAAAAGTTGGAATTCTGATTTCATCTGGTGAACTTTTTGAGTAACATAACTATTAATGTTACTCAAAATGTTAAGTAGGAAAATTTTTATTTAAGTGAATAAAACTTTTTCTCCAAAATCTTTCAAAGTTAAATGCCTAGCAAAATAACATCCCCCAAAGATGTACAACTTTTAAACTTTTTACATGAGAAGGTAAAAACTGCTATAGAATGAAGAGTTAATTTATAAGACTTCGAAAATGGCAAAAATTTTTAAGAAATGCCTTTGCTAAATATCTTGGATAACAACAAATCCACTAAGCTACCACTGTCATTAGTACTTTAAGAGGCTTTAAAAGGTGGTTTTGTTTGGGGGTATTTTTGGTGTTGCTGTTTTGGTTTTAGTCTAAAGAAAAAACTGCAATAATGTTAAAACATTCTTCGACCTCTACCCTAAAACTTCTATTTGGAGATACATTAAGGTTCCAACAATTCATGTCCTTTCAAGCATCATCTGAGCTTATACACCTTCCTTGAATCCAAAAATTTAATATAGGAAAAGTCTCATAGTAATTCTGTTTTAAGAAATGAAGCAGTCTAGATCAGGTTTGCTTTTCCTTCCCCCCTGCAATAAATTACAATAATCTATTACATCCAAGGCAATACCTGGATAATAATTTCATCTCAGAATTCTGCAGGTGCTTTCACTCTGTAGGAGGCATTACATTTTTAGCTAACTCTGGGGAGAAACACCACGGGCTCAAAAGACTACTAGTGACTAACAAGAAATGACAGGAGATGCATACTGTCACTAGGCAATTTAACATTAAATATATAATAACCAGGAAAAACTCCAAAAAGTTTTGGAAATATGATGTATTTTAATATCCACGTGAAGTTCCTATTTTTCATTCACTACGATAATGCCACACTGGTTCCTTTTCGACAAAAGGGGGATGAGGAATTAGGATATTTAATAAAGAAGCTAATTCGAGGAGATTATACAAAAGTGTATTTTGGACCAAAGGTCAAAAAATAGAAGGTAAAAATTTTAAACTACAAATTGCCTTGCATAATTGTTATTTTAATCACTATTTTACCTCATAAGTCATCCTAACAGGTAGCAGACCCAAGCAGATTAAAATAATGGAGCATTGTTTTTACAAGACAACTTCATCGCCTAAAAATTCCTGAAGTATGGCACAAATGTTAATTGACCCCATTCTAAAAAAGTGACCTAGAACACCAAAATACGTACATTCTTGAACTCAAATCACATTCCCTGCTGATGGTTTCTCCATTTTTTTTTTTTTCTTTACAACCAGTTCATACATCTGAGAGTGTTTGAATAAATCTACAGTTAAACACTGAGCTTAAAGACTTGATATTAAATGGCTAAAGCTGTGATGAATACTCAAGAAAGTGACCAGGGCATCCCGGGCCATCACACCTAATTTTGCTATTCAATGCATTTAAGGCAATTTTTCTAAGTTATTCAAGCGTGCATCAACAAAATTCACATGCCAAAGCCATGCCCTGAGGCAGTTAATTTGACTCGTCTGAAATAACATTTCGCATAAAATGCTTTCCGCGGGGCCCCAGTTTAAACGGCTACCAAATCCCAGAAGTAACATCCTGCACACCCTGCGTTTCCTTCAGTGCGACCAGGGGAAGTGAGGGTGTGTCTCGGTGCTTACCGATGCCCGGAGCCACATAGATGAAGTAGAGACAAGACGAGGACAGGGAGAAGAAGAAGATGAAGGCGAGGAGGGAGCGATTGGAGATCCGCATCACCCGCCTGAGCACAGACATCTTCCTCGTCCCGGCCGGCAGCTCGGGCTGCGCTCTGGGGCCGGACTCGGGGCACCGTCCAGGCCCTAAACTTCCATGGATGCGCTGAGAACCCCGAGACTGCAGCGGGGTCCCCGCGGGGAGGTTCTGGAGAGAGGCCCGGAGCGGGAAAGAGGAAATGGGAGGGAGCGGACGGAATGAATGGGAGGCCGGGGAGGGGAGGCGCGGGAGGACTAGGGGGCAGGGGGGGAGGGAGGAGAGGGGACACGGGGAGGGGGCCGGGGACCCGAAGACCCGAGGAGGCCGAAGGAGGGCGAGGACGCGCGTCCTGTCCCCCAGGCAGCGGCGGGAGGAGGGCCGGCTGCAGGTGGGGAGAGGCGCGGGCTGCACGGCGCGGCGCCCCGCGGAGAGGGGGGCGAACTGCGGCTCGCAGCGGCTCCCGCAGACAGCGCCGGCGGCGCCCAGGACGCGAAGCCCCGGCGCTCGGGGTCCGGCCCGCCCGCGTCCGCCCGGCAGGCCCGCACCGCCTCCTCCTGCGGGCCGCGGCGTCTCGTGCCTGCGCGGGGCTAGCGTAGGCGCCGGGGCCGCAGCCGGCGCGCGCGACGCGCGGGGGCCCACGGGGACCCTGGGGGCCGTGGAGCTGGGCGCTCGCCGGCACGCAGCCTCCTCCTCATGCCGCGCCGGACCCCGGCGCCCCGCGGCCGCCGCGGGAGCCCAGCGCAGGCCAGGGCGGCGTCCCAGCTAGCGGCGAGCGCGCTCCGGCTCCGGCTCCGGCTCCGGCTCCGGCCGCCGCCAGCTGCCCGCCCGGCCGCAGTGGCTGCAGCGGCATTACCGCCGCCAGCCCGGGCTGAGGCGCCCCCGCCGCCCCCGCACGGCCCGCGGACACCACGCGCAACCGGCAGACTCGCGCTGCGCTCGGAGCCGAGGGGCCCGCAGAGGAGGAGGCCGAGCGCCGTCGGAGCCGCGTCTGGGTCGGAGAAGGGGCCGGACCTGACCGGGCGGGCGCGCCGGAGACCCCAGCGGGCTCGGCGCGCTCGCTCGCAGCTCGGCAGGCGGCGCTGCGCCGGCCCGAGGAATCCGGGAGGACCCCGGCCCTCCCCTCGCCAGAACATCGCGCGTCCTGATAGGCCCGCGCCGAGCATCCCCTCTCCCCGCAGTCCCTACGTCACCGCCGTCCCCGGCCACCTGGGGTCCCGCGCTCCCCGCGCTGCTGGGGGCTGAGGGATGCGTCTCGAGCCTCCGTGGTTTTCCACCCTGGGGATCGGTAATGAAGGGTGATGTACCTGAAGGGAAAGAGGTACTTCGAAGAGGCGACTTCTATGGTGTCATTTCCTCCCAAAATACTCGCTTGGGGAATTCGGTGTATTTCCGACCTGGATTAGTGAAAACCCCATGCAGCCCTTCCTGTAGAAACATACTGTCGGGATGTGATGTGGGCCTACGTATTTCCTTCATACTGGGACTTGCCTTCACATCTGGAGGTGAACACTGGGTGGCCGTGCTGTAGCTCTGTCTATGCAGGCGGGGCTGCAAAGACCTCTCTGTGCAGCCCATAGGCCCTTGAGCGCTGCAGCCGCATCAAGCTTCTGTAGCCAAACCATCTAGTGGTTTAACCAACCTGCTAGGCTGTGGTCTCCCCTTTGTTCAAATGCTTCTTCCTGCTAGCTAAATTAGTCCAGGTCCTTAGCTGTGTCACATTTTTCCATCGGGTGTGTGGAGGTGTTTCTTTTTCAACTAATCATGCAGAACGTGGCTGGATGCCCTACTGCCATTATTTGCTGTGTATTTCCAGATTGAACAATCATTGATAGGCAGCAAATTTGGTACCTTCTTGCCAAGATACCCATGCCTTAGATGTCTCTGAGATAGTGCCGTGCAATGTGGAGCTTGAAACTCCTAGTTTATAAACCCAGGCCTTTTATTAACTGTGAGACTCACAACAAGCTACTACCTTCTGTGAGCCAGCTTTCTCAACCATCAGATGGTGGATGTAATACCACCTCGCAAGGCTGTAACATAAATGATGTAACTGTGCAAAATGCTAAGCATGATGTCTGGCACATAAGAGCTTTCCTTATATCCCATTAGTTCACTGGATGGAATCGCCAAGTTCAAATTCATTTTTTAATATTTTGTTTCTTGGAGTACTTACAAGTTACTCAATTTCTCTAGCTAATTTGATATTTAAAGTGAGAGGTAATGACACTATTTTGTAACATTTTTAGATGCTTAAGGAAGGAATTTGAAATGCAAAGGGGAACAACTTATTAAAGAAAAGAAAACTCACCTGTAAACAAAAAATAACAAAAACCTATGCAAGCAAAAGAAATCCATGAATAGTGAGGAAGCAAAAATTGTATTTCCCTCTCCAACTCCACTGACTTTTCATCTCTCTTTCTTTGCACCAGTTCAACTGGTTGTCTACAAAGCTAACACCACCATGCCACTAATATACAGAGAACTCCATAGCTTTGTTGGCCTTAATAATGGACAGTTCTTTTCAGCTAAGGTAGGCTTTTTGTTAAAGAAAAGTTTACTGTAAAATTGAGGGAAGTGTTAACATCATACAAATTGCTGGCTAATCTTATTTTAAGAAATCTGGCTGGCAGTCTGTAAAATTGAGGGAAGTGTTAACATCATAGAAATTGCTGGCTAATCTTATTTTAAGAAATCTGGCTGGCATAGATGACTGCCATCGGTATCTCTCTTAATTTTAACCCCAACCCTTTTAGAGGTTTTGTTCAGCAAGTACACCAGGGTACCTGTTGAGAGAGACCCCCTAGTTCTCTCCTAGAGTAGACTTCATGTATTGCACCAGAGAACAAACTCAGTCAATGCAGTCATTACTGGAAGGATTAAGTTAAATGACTAATGCCTATACAGAGCATGGGAGTCTGGTCCATGGTAAGCACTATTTGAGTATTTGGAAAATTTATTTTTAAAAACCTCGTGTTTGGATCACTCTCTACCCAATAGTAACAAGTGATCTCTTTCTGTTTAAACACCAAATTTCCTGGTGAGTCGCCCATGAAGTCTGGACTCTGATAGTCTGAGGGATGTAGCAGGGTCTCAGCTCATTTTCAAAAGAGATAGATAAAATACTCAGAGCCCAAGAAATGCTAACCAAGCCTTTTCAAACCCAAATTATCAACTGTTACTTCCTTGGGAACCAAGTAAGCCCCACAACAGAGGAGTGACCTTGCAGAAATCTAAAAATTTAATTTTTTATATAGAAAAAATTAGCCGGGCATGGTGGTGCATGCCTGTAGTTCCAGCTACTCGGGAGGCTGAGGCAGCAGGATTGCTTGAGCCCAGGAGTTTGAGGTTGCTGTGAGCTAGGCTGAGACTCTGTCTCAAAAATAAATAAATAGGCCAGGCGAGGTGGCTCAAGCCTGTAATCCTAGCTCTCTGGGAGGCCGAGGTGGGTGGATCCTTTGAGCTCAGGAGTTCGAGACCAGCCTGAGCAAGTGCGAGACCCCATCTCTACTATAAATAGAAAGAAATTAATTGGCCAACTAATATATATAGAAAAAATTAGCCGGGCATGGTGGCACATGCCTGTGGTCCCAGCTACTTGGGAGGCTGAAGCAGCAGGATTGCTTGAGCCCAGGAGTTTGAGGTTGCTGTGAGCTAGGCTGACGCCACAGCACTCACTCTAGCCTGGGCAATAAAGTGAGACTCTGTCTCAAAAAATAAATAAATAAATAAATAAAATAAAAATTTAATTTTTACGACATCAAAAAGATCTTAATCCTATAATAATAAGACATAACCTATAGTAGTAAGACGGGAGTAAATTTTGTTTAATGGCTTTTTTCAAACTTTATTACCACCAAGTATTCTTTTTATTATTTTCTGCCCACTAGAGACTCCATGCTCTGAGATATCTGGGTATCAAACTGAATAAATGAAGTCATAACTAATGGTTTTCTGTTTTGTATTAATAAGAATTATGTCATAGAGATTGCAATTAAAACAAAAAAGAAAAATGTACTTTAACGAGATGGATGACATTCGGTGTGTTCTGAGGGAGGATGAATGATATACGCTAAGTGTTTGGATTTGTTCACAACCTTGGTAAAATAAAAATCAGTAATTTTTTCTGTGAATTAGAGGGGAAAGGAATGAAATAAAATATTGTATAGAATCGCACTTTTATAGTTGCTAAAGGTTCAGACTTCCATATTACAATCACTGATTAAATATAGTAATTATATCTATTTAAATAACTAAGAAAATTATTAGGTTGATGAATTACACTTAGACAACTGAATTTTTTTAATTATGTAATTGAATGTAAATTGTATGAAAGACATTGGCATGATCCATAAAATGGAATATGTATATTCCAAAATGTTATGGTACAAAAACTTCTCTTAAGTGAAAATTTCCATTATAAATATGGTCAGAGCTCTGCTGAGAAAAAAGATACTGTTACCTGTATCTTGTTTAGGTTATATTAAAGACATTTTAAAATAAGTAAGTCTTACATTTACGAGTGCATATGATCATTTTAAAGCCAGAGTTTTAATAATCCTGTATATGAAAGAATACAGAACTTTATGATGATTCTGTATTGTAGTTTAAAAAGAAAACCACCATAGTGGTAACATTCCCTACTTTAGCATTTGACCCAAATTTCATACTAATCTCAAAGTGCCTGAACACTTTCATCTTAGATCCAAGATTATTCTTTCACATCACATCAATGCCTTATAGCATTTGCAAGTATTCAAACCACTTTAATACCGTTTTCACAACATCGCTTTGGGGTTGGTACGGCAAGTACCATTATGTCATCTTGAGATGAGGAAACTAAAGCTCAGTGGGGTAAAATAACTCGCCTGAGGTCACAGAGTATAAAGGTAGCAGAGCTGGGAAGAGAGCTGAGATGTTATCAGCCTACTTCAGTGCCCTTTCCACAAACAGATCTTCACACAGATTACTTACTTCACACAGATTACTTTGCCTATCAGGGTAAATGTTTTATTCAGTGTATTTTTTTCATTTTTCTGGAAATAAATATACACAATCCATCTTTCAAACTTTACCAAATTTGCCTTAGACATCTATGTCAAGAAACTATATAAATTATATTACATGGTACAGTAGAAGGAAAAAAAAGTAGTACATAGAGTTAGGCCCCACTGTCTAGTCCTTGCTTGTAATCACTCGATAAGTCAAAATGAGAAAATGAATGGATTGTGTTCACTTTATCCATTCTTTTTCTCAGCTTAATGCTAGGTTTATTCACTAGATTGCTAGTTTTGCCTTAAAAGGAATCTGAGCTGCCAGCCAAAAGTCACTGACTGGCCCCTGCCTTAAGACCAGCAAATCCTAGGCTGTCTTGGAAAAAGAAGCCTGCTCAATGGAAATGAGAGTTTGGTCAGAAAACTATGAAAATGGAGGATTGGGGGGACAGGCAGTAAAAAGCAAAGATCAAAGATTGAAAGAGTAGTTAAGTTACCCAATTCAGGGATCTGTGCCTTCCATGGAAAGAGGTGATTCTTAAGCACCCACACCAGGGTAAATGTAGGAGGCTGTCTTCACCTGCCTGAGGCTTCAGCTGTCTGGGCCCCATGCAGTGATCCCCAGAAGGCTGAGTGAAATCAAAGTAATCCAGACACAAAGGGCACCTCAAGTGTTGTGTACACTTTCTCTCAAACCTAGAGAAAAAGTCCATAAACTTGGCTACTGAACAGACAGATGAATACCACAATACTAGAGCTCCCTTGAATTATAAACAGTGGTTAATCCTGGGTATCTCTGAGAGGTACTTTCCTTATTGACATATATCCTTATTAAAAAGAAAACAAAAACTATTATTTGTTACAGTTCAAAATAATCAACTTAAAAATAGTCTACCCTCAGTCATTTAATATTTTCAGAAGTCATTTCCTGAACACAATTCTATTTTGAAGATATACATTAGAATCCCAGAACCTAGTACAAAAATGGGACAATAAATAATTATTGAATTAGTGGATTAACACACTCTTAACCTCTTACATAATTACGTATATTTCTTTGGGTTTAGTGTAACAAGGAATACAACTTATCTCACCCAGAGTGTATAATCTAAAACCATCTTCATAGGCAAATGACTCATAAAAATAAAAGATAAAATACATAAACGAAAGGTTAGTATGCAATGAAAGTATTGTATCTTATCAAGAATGTTTTATAACTGTGGCCAACAAAAGTAATCCAAGAAATGCAATTATGATACAAAGTGACTTTTAACGAAGAATATTTATAGGACATTTTCTATCCATTTATTATCATATTTAATGTCATAAGGCTCGTAGGATTTTCTCAGTCTGTTCTTTTAGTGATTAAATCATTCTGGGAGAAAAAAATTGGTTTCTGAGCTTTAATGGCTTAATATTGAAGTGAGAAATAGAATTCATATAAATTCAATAAAGGATTTCTAGAATACCAGGGTCCTGACTTAAGCTAAAATCTATAAGTTCATCATCACAGGAATGATTTCAAGTTATTGTAAAAAGGGTAAAAAGACATGTAAAAAAATAACAACTTTAGGTATATCAGAGCTATCTAAAAGAAAAAAGCCAAAAGCTTTCAATCTGAAAAATATGAATAATACCAATTAGCCATGACCAATAAGGAATGCCCCAGAAATTCAAGCACCTGACAACATTAGGCAAATTATTAATGTAATCCAACATATTAGGTCAAAGGAAAAAAAATACAGTATCTTTCTTTTTAGAATAGGTAATTGTATACCACAGTTTACTTCCCTATCCTATTATTTGTTAATGGACATTGCTTTTCAATTTAGCTCAATAATAAATAAAATTAGTACAAACATGCATGTATATATGCATTTCTGTTGGTTATATACCTTGTAGTTGAAATTCTAGATTTTATGATGTGTATATTCTCAGCTTTAAGAGATACTGGCAGACAGGTTCCCAGAGTGGTTATACCAATTTACACTCCCACCAACAGCATTTGAGAGTTCAAGTTGCTCACATTCTCACCGACACTTACTATAGTCAACCCTATTACTGTTAGCATCTCAAATAGAATATAGTGATGTCTCATTTTGATTTCAATTTGCATTTTCCTGAGAGCTAATGGGATTGAGCAATTTTTGATACATTCATTGGCATACAGTGCCTCGTATAGAAGCCAGAAAAGGCCGGGCGCGGTGGCTCACACCTGTAATCCTAGCTCTCTGGGAGGCCGAGGCGGGCGGATTGCTCAAGGTCAGGAGTTCGAAACCAGCCTGAGCAAGAGTGAGACCCTGTCTCTACTATAAATAGAAAGAAATTAATTGGCCAACTAACATATATATAGAAAAAATTAGCNAAACCAGCCTGAGCAAGAGTGAGACCCTGTCTCTACTATAAATAGAAAGAAATTAATTGGCCAACTAACATATATATAGAAAAAATTAGCCAGGCATGGTGGTGCATGCCTGTAGTCCCAGCTACTCGGGAGGCTGAGGCAGGAGGATTGCTTGAGCCCAGGAGTTTGAGGTTGCTGTGAGCTAGGCTGACGCCATGGCACTCACTCTAGCCTGGGCAACAAAGTGAGACTCTGTCTCAAAAAAAAAAAAAAAAAAAAAGAGCCAGAAAAGCACTGAATACAATTAAACAATTTCTGATAAAACTCTTCATAAAATAGGGATAAGAGAGACCGGGTGTGGTGCTCACACCTGTAATCCTAGCACTCTGGGAGGCCAAGGCAGACAGATTGTTTGAGCTCAGGAGTTTGAGACCAGCCTAAGCAAGAGCAAGATCGTGTCTCTACTAAAAAAATAGAAAAAAATTAGCTGGACAACTAAAAAATATAGATATATATTTTAAAATTAGCTGGGAATGGTGGCACATGCCTGTAGCCCCAGCTACTCGGGAGGCTGAGGCAGAAGGATTGCTTGAGCCCAGGAGTTTGAGGTTGCTGTGAGCTAAGCTGATGCCATGGCACTCTAGCCGGGGCAACAGAGTGAGACTCTGTCTCAAAAAAAAAAAAAAAAGAACTAACAGAGGAGTTTAATAAAGAGCCAATCAAAAACTATATGCACACTTATCTAGCTCAGCATGGGAAATATTTAATACATTCCTAGAATTAGAGCTCTAACAGAACTTAGTATATGAGATCCTACAGTTCCTATGGAGAAGTATTTTAGGCATTGTACTTAAGTGATTGCTCAATCCTCAGTTTTTAGAAACATTTGTAATGTCCTTCTAAATGTCAGAAGACTTCTATCAATCTCCTATTTTTCTTTATTCTCTCTTCCTCAAATAGTTCCTTAAAATCACTACAAGTTGCCAGAAAATGTGTATTCTAACTAGCTCCTGACCCTCTGCCTTGATCCTTTGTAATAGGTAGATCATCGTGGTAACATAACTTTGGGAGTCAATGCACGTCAAAATTAGTAACCAGAACTCAAAACAAAAACCAGAAGGAGAGTCTTGAGCAGAGAAAACAAAGCACATTGTAGAATCACTCAAGCCAGTATGGTTTGGACTTTTGCTTATTAGTTGTGTTTGCTAGTGGTGTAGTCCACTAGTATATCACTGGCTGAACATATTATGGCACTCAGCATGGAGAAAAATCCTATTACTATGATAATATGATGGATGAATTAATATGTAAATGCCTGTTATACATATAGCATATCTATTTTTTTAAAACATCACAAAGAGAAAGAGAAAATGAGAGATATATCAAATTATATTACAAAATTGATATCAAGTTGATAGCTTACTCCATATAAAACCTGTGAGATTACATAACCAGCAACAACAAAATATCTCAAATATAATAGCAACAAAATATGCATAATACCTATCAATAAACGAGAAAGAAATGCACAAAAAACCAATATGAAGGAAAAAATATCACCAACAAAAAGGAGAGACAAAAACAAAGGCTTAACAAGTGGAAACGATGGGAAATTCAATATTATAAGAATGTGAATTCTCCCTAAATGTGACCATGAATGTTTGAGAGTGAACATGCTGTAGAATTACCATCACTTATCCAAAGACTAAATAGTTTAGGGCAGAACAGTAAGCAACCTTTCAGGACAAGAGACAACACCCTAGTTATAATAATATTTACAATCACTACCAATTATGTTTCTGGTATTCTTCACCTGATTAGGCATGAAAAACACAGGTATTTTTCAGGGTGAGAAAGAAGATTAATCTGTGTTTGAATAAATGAAGTTTTTCCTGCAGGAAGATGCAAACAGGAAGTGTTTCCAGACTAATCTGAGAAAGAGTCTAAAATGGAGAAGACCAGCACTTGTAAACAAGACTTGCCTTTGTTGGTGGAAGCCTTACTATCTGTATCATGCATGTCACCCCTTTGCTTATTCAGGGTACAGATGTGTCCCAGGCAAGACTGGATGTCTTTAAACACACCAGCCTTTTCAGAACAATAGAGTACTAGATAGAGAATGACTGCTCAGAATTTCTCTAAACTCTGCAGTGGGTTGAAAGAGCTAATGTACCCAGGAGAGAACATAAAATAACTTTAGTCAGAGTCTTCACCACTGATTAGAATAAAAAGCACCTGTAGGGCTTTTGTTCACAGGGATATTTGTAGGAACTGGCAATTTTTAATGAGTTATAATTAAGTTAGGTTGTGATCCTGATATAAGTTGTCTTAGAATGACTAATTTCAATAAAAAATTTACCCTGTTTTTTGCTATATGGTAAAAACTTCTCAACTAAACTATCACTTTATCGATATGAAACTTCGAAACACTATGTGTAAGCGTGAAATCAAGAGTATAGAACAACAAAAACAAATTTTACCCCTCTGCATTTTACAAATCAAGTTATCCCCAAACCCTGTTACTGTCACTGGTAGAATAATTTTAGCAACAGGAATTGCATAGCCATTAATAAATAGACATTCAATTTTAAATGTTCTTAATCAAGTTCCTGACCTTCCTCATAAAATGGCATTAAAATCTCCCAGAATGTAACCAAAATGTCTGTACCCTCATAATACCGTGAAATAAAAAAAAATTCAAAAAAAAAAAAAATAAATGAATAAAATAAAATCCCCCAGAAGCATTTATCACATATGGCATGCTATATATCCCATATAACCATGCTATCCTATGGAGGAAGAATACTAATGTTATGAAGTATAAGTCACTAAAATAAGGTAGAGGGTAACTTTATTCCTACCTTTAAGAAAAAATTGTATCCACTGCCACAGAGAAAAGGGGCTAGAACAAAGGTATTATACATATAGCAAGAGGAAAATGTTATTAAAGGCAGGACTGGCCAAAGGTGGTTTCCATTTTAATGAAATACAAACATCTCTGTCCCCGAAATTAACAAAACATCTTCAAAGATGCCAGAAAACACCTAAAACCCTGAGCAATAATATGTGAAGAAAGCCTGGGAATATTGTCCCACAGTCAGAGAAAGAGTCAGAAGAGGATTCCCACTCAGCACATTTAGGATAGAGCCATCAGAGGGAAGAATTTTCTAAAGTAGTGGAACTTCCCAGAGGCAAACCAGCCACTGCCGGGAGAGCCTCTCTTACCTCTTTTGACAATATGGGAAGAGGTGAAGAGGTGTTCAACTGGCAGTGCTCAGACACACCATTTCTGTAAGAAGCAGGCTATCAATGTGGTGTGTGAAGGCAAAACCTTACATGACGTGCAGCCCAGAGCTGCCAATTTTTATAATCTGAAGAGTAGTGAAAGCTAAATCCAATGGTAAACATACTAGAAAACCATATCATACAGAGATTCGTGGAAAACCAGTACAACTTCTCCTCAACTGGATTAGAATCATGCCACAAGGCAAAATACCAGGGTTTTTTACATTCACAGGCAACATTTTGTATTCCAGCTGTTCCTCAGGTGCACGCCCTGGCTCATACCCCCTAATAGACCAGGAATAACTCCATTCGAAACAGAAATAGTCAAAAGGGAGCCAGGATAAAGCACAAAAAGAACAGGAAGAAAAAATATGACATACAAAAGATAGATAACCACATACCAGAAAGATTATATCAAGAATCAGATTAAAACTTCAAAAGAATTTTTACATACACACACACACACACACATGCACACCCTATCCCTGGGGAACAGAGAGAAAAAGAGACAGAGAGAGAGAGAGAGAGAGAGTTAGAAGGGCTCAAGGAAGTAGACACAAAATGATCTGACAGAGCTCAGGAATAAAAATAAAAGAAAAGAATAATATTATCACAAAAAGTCATGGCTATATGGAGAGCAGAAATAAAAGGATAACATACATTGCTGAAAATATAGTCAGAGATGTGAGATACCAGGCTCGAGAAAACCAAGCAAAGTAAAACAATAGAGAAAAAAATATGGAAGACAGGCAACATTATTCATTATATACACATTTAGTATTGCTAAAGAAAACAATAAATGTAACAGAAAAAATTCAAAAATATAACTAAAAAACTAAAAAGGAGAGTAGTATAAATTCAGTATAGATTCTCTCCACTCCTTTTATTCCTATCAAGTCTTGCATTTGATTAATCAAGTTCTATTTCATTGTCTTTTTTACTGTTTCCAGCGTTCTATTTCTATTATTTTATTGATTATCCTCAAATTTTACCATGTGGAGTTAAATTTTTATTATTTTTAAGTAATTCTTAAATTATTAGTGTCTTTTCTCAACCAAAAATCTAGAACAATTTAGCTTCTCCCCAGTCTGCATTCCATATAATTTTCTATACCTACTATTTTATTTCAATTTGTTTTAAACCCATCAAATTGCTTTTTCAAAAAATTACTGTTGCTGTTCCTTTTAGGATTAATACTTCTATAGATTTTTCTAAGATGTTTTACCCAATTTTCTTTTCATTATGGCTTCTTGCATCTGTTGCTTTGTGTAGGCTCGTTTTCTTCCTTCCTGAAGTAGGTCCTTTATAGTTCTAACAGTAAGGATCTGCAGGTATTAAATCAAATCATTGAATATACAAATTTGTTTTTAGCTTGCCCTCACTACTAAATGATTGTTAGCTTGGTATAGAATTCAAGGTTGACAGTTTTTTTCCCCCTCCAACCTCTGAAGCTATTCTGTAATTGTCTTATGGTAGCTGTGCCTGCTATTTGTCTAATTGTCATTCTTTTGTAGATAATTTTTTTCCATCATGATTACAATTTTCTCTTTTTTCTGATGTTCTGTGGTTTCAATATTATGTTTCTGAATAATGTGTTTTTATTTATTCTGGTAAGGATTCAGTGTTATGATGTCTTTCTTAAATTCTGGAAAGTTCTCAGCCATCAGTTCTTTGAATATTGCTTTTTACCCATTCTCTCTAGGTGCTCCTTCAGGAATTCTGTTTGGCATGTTGCATCTTCCCATTCCTTCTGCCTGGTTTTTACCTTCTTCTTTAATTTTCCATGTCTTCATCTCCGTGTGCATCATTCTGTGTTAGATCTTCAGCTGTATATTTAATTCAGCTATTGCTTCACTTTTCTATCCTTGATTTTGATCTTTTCAATGCAATTACAATGGAAGGGAGGCTTCCCTCTTATAAACTCAGTCTACCATTTTATAGGAAGTTGAAGGCTTAAATCAACAGTATAAACACATATACTCTTTGATATAGCAATTACTATTTTTAAAAGTCATCCTGCAGTTCTATTTGTACATATGTGCAAAGATATAAGCACAAGGAAATATGTTTGCAGCAATGTTATACGCAGGATCATAGGTTAACTGGGGACAACCTAATTGCCACCAGTAAGGGACTGGGTAAATAAATTGCAACAATGCAGTTGAAAATTATGCTTGCAAAATTATGCTTGTGAAGGGCTAAGGTAGATTTCATGTGAGTTGATAAAGCCTGACATCTAAGCTCCAGATGTGTTCCCATTTGTACCTTTAGGATCCCTGCAGGCAACAGATAGCACAGTCAAGCTGATAATCTGTGTTTCAAAAGGAGACTATAAATTCTGGGGGAGGGTGTGGAGACACCTCTAGAGATAGTATGAGATACTATAACCAGAAAAAGGCCTGAAGAAGTGTAGGAAAAGCACAACTACCAGAACTGGAAGGAGAGGGTAGTTGGAGAGAGCCACCAGCAGGACCTAAGGAAGCTGGGCCAAAGTCCCCCCTCTCTCTTCTCATCCTTGTATCTTCCAACATGAAGCCGGAGGGGAGAGAGTCTGAGCAGAGGAAGAAAGGTCTAGAATGGATATGGAGGGGAAGTGGGAGGCACACAGCACTCTGTTTTTCAAATAATAGGGATATATTTATACTTCTGTACCCAAGAAACTGGCATGTGGCGATGCCCTTGGGAAAGTGAAGCATGAGAATTAGGGTCTTTGCAGTGTGGGGTAGAAGGAAATCACACTTTCTCTGCATTCTCATTTTTACTGTTAAAGTTTTTTTAAAAGAAAATCTTATCCATATGTTATTGTTTTGATTAAAAAATTAGCTTTCTTTTGTTTAGCAAAGCACCTTGGTAATCATCCTAGCTGAAGAGAAGGGGGTCTGAGAAGCAAAGGAGCAAAGAGGGAAAAAAGAACTCTCTTTTGATAATAAAATTTTAATTTGTAGAAGAGTAAGGGACCCAGGAATGGCTAGAAGAAAGTGGGGAGAAGTAAAAGATTTGAAGAGACATAAAAAGAGGTCCAGAAATGATGACAAGCTGAGGCCTGTGGAGAAAAAAGACCACAAGGATGACAGATTTCTAAGAACAGACTCTCTAATCCTCAGTTTTGAATCATGCCTTCAGAAGAACCAGATACTGTCTTGTGTTTGTGGTATGCGGTTAGGGTGGGTGGGAGCGATTAAAGGAACAGGGACTCTTTGGATTGTTTTAGGACTGAGAATCAAGAAGAGCTACAGTTAAATAAACACTAAAAAGAAATTGTATCCTAAATCAGAAATTGGGACAGAACCTGACTTGAGGAAACATAAGCCCCTAGCATGTCTTCAGCAATATAGGAGAGATGCTGATTTTTGCCATATTTGAGGTCAGAGATCAAACCAGTATTAAAGAGTGAGCCTAAATAGCTAGAGCCTTAAACATGCCTGGGGAGCTGTGTGATATATATAGAATTAAAGCATTCAAGGACATAATCTGACTCAGGTATTCCTGCAGATGTCTAAGAATCCATATGGAGAAATATGTAAAGCTCTGAGCTCAACTACTTTGCATTGGCTCTTTTGCAAATCAGCAGGGTTAAGAGATTTAAATATTACTTTGAAACTTAATAGTGCTTTATGATTCAGAAGAGGCTACCAGACTTTCTCTAATCATAATAAATCATGTGTCCAGGCCCCGGATTTAAATCCTTGTTATCGCTATTTTCAACAAAAACAATATTAATGACAATAAAAAAAGCTGAATGCAAAAAAATTGGTCCTAGAACTTTTGCAATAAATGATAAGTCAAAACATCAAGTACAAATAATAATAATAATAATTTTACAAATAGTTACCAATCTAAAGAACCTAGAAGGTTTTAAGATATCTAGGAATAATAGAATTGGTTAGGGAAAATCATTATCTTTTTATGAAAGCACATAAGAGATCTTTCTTGTATCAAAAAAAGGTCTGCATCTATTCTTAGTACAACTTTTGTCATGGTTTATTCCAAAGATATAAAATCTTATAAAACAGACAGATATTTGGACTTGTTTTTCTAAGAGTAATGATGAGTTGTTTTTTTAAGATACAATATGTATGGTTTTGCTCTCTCTGGAACTATATTACCAGTGAATTAACCAGTTGGTTTAGGGATGCCAGCAATGGCAATCAAAGTGTTTTTTTCATATTAAAATCGAACAACCTAGAACAGCCTCATTGTACAATATATACAATAGCCAACTAGGATAAGTAGCCTATATGCTTAGGAAAATGAAAAGACTGGCATGATTGATAATAATTAATTTACAATTTGAGAGATATATATAGAGAAATGTACATAGGCACACAAAGTGAAATCTGTATTGATATAACTCTATATTAATATTCTGTCTACTTACCAAATGAATTTGGCATAACCTGTAATTTTAAAAAGTCACATCCACAGTACAATGCCAAATAGGTGAAACAGGCCAGATAAGACTAATAAATATAAAGTCATGTAATAAATATGAAACTATATGAATCCAGTTATTCTCAATTTATAGATAAGAACATATAGTAGAGATTACTTGCTCAAACTCAGGTCTTTAGTCTGCTTTATAAAGTGTATGTGATTTAGCATATTTAAATCTGACTTATTTTCTTAATTCTACCAAATTCAAGAGGATAATAAAAGTATTTACGCAATAGAGTATGTTAAGAGATATTATCTAAAATTTGTATATAAGGCATGGAGAGTACAGCATGTGCTCTCAAAGGCATACTGGCCATTGTTTAACCAGCCCACTCATGGATTACTTAATTACCTAGGGAAACTTTCCTTTTTGTGTGACTTGTATGCAAGTTAAGAGTTTAGACTTTGTCAGTTTTATGTTAACTTACAGGTAGATCCAGTGGAGCTACAAGTCATTTCTGTAGGGTAGAAAAAGACAGTCTCAAATGTTATGGTTTTTTATTGTCCTATAGAACAATCTTATTCTAACATTTGTCTTAAATGCCTATAAACATCCGGTTCCTCAAAATACTCTTTGAACCACTTTATCATCTTGCTGATTCCCTCATTAATGAGTTAATAAATCTTTAATGTGTTCTTTCTATATTGGAATGAGAATCATATTTTCTATATTGGAAATGAGAATCATACTTTTCGAGAATTATATTTAGACAGGTAGTTATGATGGCAAAATTAGAAAACATGCCTAGAACATAGTAAATGCTCAATAAATATTAGAATTTATTAAGTTGCATGCCCTAATTCCTCCAAATTATAAGAAAAAAATGTAGCATTATTCAGAGGGAATAAATACACGTGTATACAAATGTGTTAGCATATGTACATAGATATATTCACATATACACATAGGAAAATGAGTATATGTATATAATATATAGAGATGTATATATCATATTCATCAAACATTTACTATCAAGAATATCCTATAACTTCTGAAGAATCTCTTTTATATTCTGATGATTGACTTTAATGTTTTCTAGAAAAATATAACATTAATAACCAGAAATAATATATTCAAGCCTGATTTTGGTTAGGATCTTGAACTGAAAGAGTGTAAACAGACCAAATCAGAAACAGCTATAGCAGTGTCATAAAGATAACTTCCTGAGAATTGTACTAATTCAGTAAGAGAAGCTTAACGAGTACTCCGTGAGAACTCTAAGACATTAACATGTTAACATACCTAAATTGCAAGAGTTGTCATTCTGTATGCATCATTAGGAAACAGGAATGCCTGATTTAAATTAGTTTTCATTTCATAAGGACTTCTACCTATGTACTTAATTTTCACAACTGTTGCAAATTGCAAAAGTAATTATAATCAATGCATGTGAATGGTACACTACACTCTAGTGCACTCTCTCTAGTTGTGTGAACTTAGACATGTCAATGTTTTGCCTGTAAAATGTGTGAGCTAGATTAGATTAATCTACAATCCTTTTCAGCTCTATCCTTCTTCAATTCCATGAAAGACCATTTTGTTTCATTTTGTACCCAACCCCATTTCAGAAACAGCACCTTTTCTTTTGAAATGAGCATTCTGCAGCCCTTAAATGTATATCCCTGGGCTGAGCATCGTGGAATGTGCCTATAATCCCAGCTACTCAGTAGGCTGAGATGGAAGGATGGCTTGAGCCCAGAAGTTCAAGACCAGCATGGGCAACATAGTAAGACCCTATCTATTAAAAAATAAATAAAACATTTAAAAAATATATAGCCTACTGTAAACTTTTTCATCCAACATGCATCAGATACCATATATTACTCTGAAACACAGAGTGCCAAGAGATTTCATTGATTATATGAAGGTTTTAATACTTCAATGGAAATCAATCTACAAAGACTAATAAGTCAGGAAATGATGTCTCTAGAATATCAACAATTGAAAATAAGTTGGCTGGGCGTGGTGGCTCATGCCTGTAATCCTAGCACTCTGGGAGGCTGAGGCGGGGAGGATTGCTCTAGGTCAGTTCAAAACCAGCCTGAGTAAGTGTGAGACCCCATCTCTACTAGAAATAGAAAGAAATTAATTGGCCAACTAATATATACAGAAAAAATTAGCCGGGCATGGTGGCGCATGCCTGTAGTCCCAGCTACTCGGGAGGCTGAGGCAGCAGGATTGCTTGAGCACAGGAGTTTGAGGTTGCTGTGAGCTAGGCTGATGCCATGGCACTCACTCTAGCCTGGGCAGAGTGAGTAAGCCTGGGCAAAGTGAGACTCTGTCTCAAAAAAAAGAAAAGAAAAGAAAAGAAAAGAAAAGAAAGAAAAGAAGTCGCAGACAAATAGAAAATTTAGGCTCAAACTCAAAGATCAGCCAAAATTCAGGGACTTTTTATCTTTCAGAAATAATATATGAATGGTAACTATGTTTTTCTGATTAAGACAATTCCCTAGTAAGAATAAAACCAAACCACGCGAGTACAAAATGAAGAAGGACTGCCCATGCTAAAATAAGCATCAAGTAAGTGACAAATATTTGAATAACAGTGAACCATAAGCTGATATAAATAAGCAATGCAGTGATCAATGATATCAGATGGGAAGTTTTGCCTGCTCACTGACCTAATGTCTTACCATGCCACCTCTTGTCGTGGGTTGAAAGGTGGCCTCCCAAAGGATATATCCACCCAGAACCTCTGAATGTGATCTAATTTTCAAACAATGTCTTTAGAGATGTAAAATGCAGTTTAGGGTAGCCCTAAATCCAATGGCAAGTGTCCTTATAAAAGAGAGTAAGGCAAGGCCGGGCGCGGTGGCTCAAGCCTGTAATCCTAGCACTCTGGGAGGGCGAGGCGGGTGGATTGCTCAAGGTCGGGAGTTCAAAACCAGCCTGAGCGAGACCCCGTCTCTACTAAAAATAGAAAGAAATTAATTGACCAACTAAAAATATATATACAAAAAATTAGCCGAGCATGGTGGCGCATGCCTGTAGTCCCAGCTACTCAGAAGGCTGAGACAGTAGGATCGCTTGAGCCCAGGAGATTGAGGTTGCTGTGAGCTAGGCTGACGCCACAGCACTCACTCCAGCCTGGGCACCAAAGTGAGACTCTGTCTCAAAAAAAGAAAAAAGAGAGTAAGGCAATGTGAACCCAGAAGCAGAGATTGGAACGATGCACTCACAAGCCAAGCAGTACCGAGGAATGCTAGCAGCTAGGGGACCGGGGACAGGCATGGAAAGATACTCTCCCCCCTCACAGCCACCAGAAGAAGCCAAACCTGCCAACACTTTGACTTTGGACTTCCGCATTCTGGCCTCCAGAATTATGAGAGAATAAATTTCTGTTTTAAACCATATAATTTGTGATAATTTGTCATGGTAGTCCTATAAAACTAATACATTTTTTTGAAAATAGTTTCCAAAAAATATCGATCTGCTCAGAGTTCCCTGAATACACTGTACGGAGGCACACATAATTCCCAATTTTTTTTTTTTTTTTTTTTTGAGCTCTCGCTCTGTTGCCTGGGTTAGAGTGCAATGTCGTGATCATAGCTCACTGCAACCTCAAACTCCTGGGCTCAAGAGATCCTCCTGCCTCAGCCTCCCAAGTAGCCAGGTCTGCAGGCATGAGCCACCACGCCCAGCCAATTTTTTCTGTTTTTGGTAGAGACGGAGTCTCCCTCTTGTTCAGGCTGGTCTCGAACTCCTGACCTCAAGCAATCCTCCCACATCAGCATCCCAGAGTACTAGAATTATAGGCATGAGCCACCGTGCCCAGGCTTAATTCCTGAATCTTTTAAGGATTAGGTGATATTGGCCTAAACCCTCCTCCCATGACCTGTGACAGTCAAAACCTCTCCTCTATGTGTCCTGTGAATTTCCACATATACTTCTTCATGGTTAGGGGCTGCTGCATGGAGTTGTACAGACTTTTGGCTAAAAGACCTTATATAGCGCATAGCCTGCAATATACCAGTACTCTACCCACAAAGCTATACACTCTGCTATGGGGTTACAATGCCTCTTTTTGCACAAAGGTATCACCCAGTCCCAAAGGGGTATGTCTTAACAATTTGTACAGAAATGGCATATTGTCGGCAGTGGTTGTGGTGGTTCTCTCTGCCCTCTTGCCACTGGTCCTGTGGTCTCAGCTCTCCCAGGGCTGGTATCCACAGATAATTCCAAAACATCAAGCACCTCTTGGATTACCAAAGGTGGGGTAGCACAGAGGAGAAATGACATCACATACCACACAATTTCACCATCGTGTTCAGTTTTTCATTTATGTTCTCCTCTCCTTTCCAATGCTCCAAAATCCTTATACACAGCTCTGCTACTGATACAAGCCATATCACCAACCCTCTCTGTGCCCCATATTCTAGAGAATGAAAATTTCCTCAACTTTAACTATTTTAAGTCTCTGAAACTTTGAGCATGTGGCCTCTGTGCTTGGAATCCCCATATCCCCTTGTCTACCTGGTAAACTCTTGTTTTACTATTCATCTCAAACTGTATTTCAAAATGAGAAGAAAGTAAAGATCCTACAATCCTCCAAATTCACCAGTCATTGTCTACCTCCTAAAGATTAGCCTCTGCTCTCTCCTATCTGCTTCTAACTTGATAATAACTTCTTTGAGAGGAGAGCCCTCACTACTTGTTTCTACCATCCTGCATTTAGCATGTACTCCAATGCTTGTTTTCTAAGCAGTTTTCTCATAACCAAATATCCTAAGAGGAATATAGTCAGTTAAGTTTAAATTCCTGTCATTTTCCAAAAATCAATAACATTAAAAGTCTGACAATTCTACTGGCCTCAACTTCTTCTGATGACTTAGACGCAGGCTACAGCTAACAGTCTTTCTCTCATTTACATTTCTGCAATACTTTGTGGTTGCCACTGTTTTGGATCCGTCTGTTGATACATCTTTCCTTTTCCTTTCTTCACATAATATCTTTCAGGAAGATCACTTTCACTTACTCCTTCCTAATTCCTTTTGTTACACTCACATTTTACATTCACTGCCCTCTTTTTAAGGACTCTTTGGTGACATTATGATACTCCATCTGAATTTGATTTCTTTTTCTATTTCTGGTTCCTTTCCAATTCCAAATTAAGAATGCCACTAGGCAAGGAACAAAGTGTTAATGAGCCTGTCATCTTGACAGGCTCAAAACACAGTTATTTTTCTCGTGTGGTTTATTAGATTATGAACAATAAGATTAATGCAGAAAACATGTGAAAACAATCTTTTATTCCCTCTGTATAGGCTGCAGCAATTTATTTTTCATTTATTAATAACAAAGATGCATTTTTTTCTTTGCACTATTTAGTTCTTACCAGTTTCTTTCCAAAATTGATGTTCTTATGTAAATATAAAAATTATAAATCAAATGAAAATAAGTTACTTTCTAAATTTTAAGTTTATTACTAAGTATAGATCTTAAGTGCTTTATACAGCTCATTTCATTAGGGCCTCATGAGGTGGGTACCATTATTGGCTTCATGTTTCAGATGAACAAACTGAGTTTTTCAGAAGTGAAGGTACTTACCCAAATTTGTCCACTTAGGATGGATAGATCCAGCATGCAATCCTGTTCTGGCAGAGTTTGAAGCCTCTTTCAAACTCTTTTCTGTATTTTCCCTCTTTTTTAGTTAGTCTGAGAGAGAGAGAGAGAGAGAGAGAGAGAGACCTTCTAATTCAGTGGTTCTCAACCTTTTTGGCACCCGGGACCATTTTTCATGAAAGACAATTTTTCCATGGACCGGGGTGGGGGATGGTTTTGGGATGATTCAAGTGCATTACATTTATTGTGCACTTTATTTTTATTATTACTACATTGTAAAATATAGCGAAATAATTATACAGATCACCGTAGGTCAGGGACCTCTGATCTAATTGATATCTATTTAAGGCACCCCCTAAGGCCCAAACTCCTAAGGTAAAGTTAGGAGTTTACTCTTTTTTATAAAGGTGAAACTGAAATTTTTACTCACACATGGGTTCCCAAAACCAAATGCTTGTGACAGGCAGGCAGATAAAATACATGGGCAAAGCAGGCAGAGTATAAAGCAAAACAAAAGCAAAACAACTGCTGATAAACTCAAGTTTATTGGTATTCTCCACATCCCTGCTCTGGGACTTATAGTAAGGCCACCATCCTTCCCTTTCTACAGAAACCAAGGCCTCATATTCTCTTTGCCCACTCTGGAAAACTTATTTTTAGATCATTCATCTATATAGTAAAGTATAAATTATGGAAACTTACCTGAAGTTTCTACCCCTACCTTGGGTGTTTACATTTATAATGTATAAAATTCTAAGAGTAAAATGTCAAGTCTAGAGGAGATGGTGAAGCAGGATTTTATATTGTCAGAAGAGAAGATTATGATCACCTCCCTGGAGCATCCAAAATCGTGCCTTATAAGCAGCCAGCCCATTTCCCTGGTTTTATGGCAAGCTCTACTAGGATCTGGGTCAGTTTAGTTTCAAAAGCAAGTTGTTCGTGAACATCACCTCTCTAGAGTTGCCAGCTTTAACAAGCAAAAATATAAGATTCCCAGTTAAATTGGAGTTTCAGATAAACAATAAATAATGTTTTTAGTATAAGTATGTCCCATGTGCTATACAATATGTATTTTATCTGAAAATGTTACACCTATGGCCCTCTTAAAAAAGCACTATTTTTTTTTTTTTGACCCACTAATTGTCATGCTCATTCGGGTTTAGGAACCTTGATCATATTTAATTCACCTGCCTCTGGGCAGTGTTCCATTTCTTAGCCAATTTTCCACCTCCTGTAGAACTATCTTTTTTAAATGGGACCACAGTCTCCTGTCGTGGAACATCAAGCTTCATTAATGCTGTTTGACAGTCACAACCACCCTGTAAAGTAAGAAAGGCTAAGAGTCTCCCCATTTTGTCAGTGAGAAAACCGAGGTTCAGAGACATAAAGACATTTTTCAGGTAAAACTGGTCATAACTAGCAAACCTAGGACTCAAATTCAGGTATTCTGGGTTCCAATTTCAATGTTTATTTAACAATTCAGTGCTATGAGTGACAGAGGATGGCAGAAGAGAGAGAGAAAGAGAGAGAGAGAGAGAGAGAGATGAGACTTCCTGATCAAAACATGGCTGGCTGACTGTGACTTACTCCCCTAGATCCACCAGTGAGTTTTGAAGCTGAAGGGGAAGACCTGGGACTCAGAGTTCAAAAGGCCCCAAGTCCCCAGGAATCCAGGTGTATGAGAGAGTTCAAACTGGGTAATACACTCAGAATAATCTAGAAATTGGCTTTGGACTGGTAATGGCAGTGACAACAGAGAATGCCTGAAAGAATGTTTTGTGCTCAGAACTGTTGTTAAACTGAATTATGAGCTACTATACCTGTAATTTACCTCAACTACCTAGTTCATGCCCTGGTATTTCCTCACAGTAACATAATGACTAGGCCTGATCTGGCTTCGTGTGTTGCATTGCGGTGAGCAGGGTCAGAGAAAGGTCACCACTATAAAAGGGGCAAAGTAGGAAGAAACCTTCAAACCTATGCTCTATGTGCCTGTAATCCTAGCACTCTGGGAAGCCAAGGCAGGAGGATCGCTTGAGCTCAGGCGTTCGAGACCAGCCTGAGCAAAAGCGAGACTCCGTCTCTACTAAAAATAGAAAAATTAGCCAGGTATGGTGACACGTGCCAGTAGTCCCAGCTACTCAAGAGGCTGAGGCAGGAGGATCACTTGAACCCAGGAGTTGGAGGCTGTAGTGAGCTATGATCCCACCACTACACTCTACCCAGAGTGACAGACTCTGTCTCAAAAACAAAACAAAACAAATTGAAATCCTCTCCTCCCTATCCCCCCTTTTATATTTAAAACAACAACAAACAAACAAACAAACAAAAACCCTATGTTGTAGGCTCCAGAGGAGAGATAACTAACATATCCCAGTTGAATGCCTGGGGGTGGCGGCCAGAGCTGAGCTGCCCCCAGAACTCATCTCTATAAGCTCTTTGGTGTTGAGAGCGATTCCTTGGAAGTACCTCAAGTCATCACACTTCCACAATCACGAGACATTAGCGTGTTACCAGAATAGATTCCTTCGATTCTAAGAAATAAAATTAGTAAACTAAATTTCCAAAAGAATTAGAGGAGTTGTAGCATCATCCATTTTAGTGTATCTCATGTTTAATATTTTCTATGAGCTATTAATATACTGAATCTTGTAACAGCCCTGAACACTGGCACTTGGTTAAAAGGTACCCACTGCAGACACGTAAGGCAAGATGTCATGCTCAGTCAGCATATGATGCACGAGATGACAGCATGTATGGCACCACGCTGTAACTCAGTCAATGTTCTTAGTAACTTAACAATCCTTATTAGGCAAGAGAAGAGTAAATGAATTATTATTACAAACCTTTTTTTTTTTTTTTTTGAGACAGAGTCTCACTCACTGTGTTGCTCAGGCTAGAGTGCCGTGGCGTCAGCCTAGCTCACAGCAACCTCAATCTCCTGGGCTCAAGCAATCCTTCTGCCTCAGCCTCCCAAGTAGCTGGGACTACAGGCATGCGCCACCATGCCTGGTTAATTTTTTGTATATATATTTTTAGTTGGTCAAATAATTTCTTTCTATTTTTAGTAGAGACGGGGTCTCGCTCTTGCTCAGGCTGGTTTTGAACTCCTGACCTCGAGCAATCCGCCCGCCTCAGCCTCCCAGAGTGCTAGGATTATAGGCGTAAGACACCACGTCCGGCTATTACAAATCTTTGACTCTCATTAAAAAAGCTTAAATATCGAATCATCCTTGGACTTTATGAATCTGCAAAACACTTGAACAGTGTTCCTGAATAATATATATTGATACTATTATATTGCTTGGCAAAATGCATCAAATACTCAGGTTTCTTTTACACTCTTTCCTGGTAATAAAATTGAGAATTTTTAAGTATACCAATAGTGTGAGGTACAAGAAGCCTAAAGCATTATTTTTCATATTTGACCATGGAAAAAAACCTAAAAAATTATATTCTCCAGGAATTCTTTTGAGTGAGGCTCAAAACATCATGCTATTGTCTCTAATAAAATATCAGATCTGGTAGGAAGAGAGCTCATGAGCTCATGCATTGATCTAAAATAGTCATCTTACATGGAACTTACAGGGTTAGAGATCACATGACTTCATAGTTTATTTCCAGACCCAATAGCACAATAGCAGATGTGCACTTGCCAAAATAAAATATCTAAACAACAAATATTTGCTCCTACCCCTAAGTCAGCATTAGATTGGTGTTGAAAGAATATAGTGAGTGTGTTATCTTTTTTGAGGTCAATTTCTTACTGAATCCGTTTTGGTGTCGTGCCAAGAATAATATTGATGGCGATGACTTGTCAGGGGGTCTCAGGTTTGGCAGTGGAAGTCTCTGGGTAGCAAAGAGCATGCGCACAGGCAAGCGAGCGTTGTGCGGTAGGACGGCAGGAACCGAGGCAGAAGGGAGAGGAGCGAAGACTTTAGAAACCTCTAGGCATGGAGGCCTTGATATTTGCTGGAGGTCAAGAATGACTTTTAGCTTGGCACAACTCGGGTTTACTTAATTACTCCCAGGTTGTAACACTTAGTTTCCTTTTTATAAAAATCACTGTCCCCGGTGAACTTGTCTGCTATCATGGATGCCACTGCTGTGCTGCTAAAGAAGAAAATATATGTTGGGAGTAGCTGTAATAGTTTTCCTTCTGACTATGGTAGCTTTTAGAAGCTTGGAATCTTCTAGAATCTCAGTCAGGCAACCTACCTAAAACTTCAGATGAAATGCAAATGCTTTATTGTTTAGAACAAGGATGGCAAACATTATTGTTTAGAACAAGGATGGCAAGGTTTTGTCTCACATATAAATCTCTGTCAGGCTCAACAGGAACACATGCCATGATGGATTAGTGGCTCTGTCCTGGGTGTAGGAGGAGAGATACAGAATATGAGCCCAGTATTTGTCCTCGCTGTATTTAGAATGAAGTCAGACCTGAAGCTAACAGTGCATTTAATGTCGAAATCTCAAAGCATTCTTTTTATAGTGAGGAACAGGAAAATGAAGGAGATGATCACCAATGGTACTGAAGACTTTCTGAAATGTTTTAGCCAAACAACATGACAGAAAAAGCACTAAGAGCTAAAAATATTTAAAAGGCAATGCCAAAAATTATCTTGATTTTCATATGACATACTGCCTCCCCATAAATCTAGAAGTACAACGAACAACTGTCAGACTGAATGAGTCATGAAATTAAAACCTGACACAGCATTGATACAAAGATAATAAAAGGGGGAAAAAATGTGGAAAAGACCAGCAATACTTAATAATAGATGATACACACTCATCCGAAAATTATTCCTGTGACGCAGCTGAGACTTGTAATCAAACATATAAACATGAATTTTAAAAACTTAGACAAGAAATTGCTGCTATGATGGAATACAACAAAGCAGAAACTACAAACACCCAGTGGAAAAAGAGAGAGAGAGAAAGAGAGAGAAGACATGAACTGGAAGAACTTAAAAGAGAAGCAGAAGAAAAAAATCATTACAGAAATGAAGAATAAATTTAAAGGAGGATAAAATTAAAAACAACAAAAAATTTTTAAACACTAAAATGGAGATAGAGGAAAATGTAGGTGAAAGTTTTTATAATCTTGGAATGGGAAAGGTCTTTCTTAACATGACTCGAAAAAAGACAAAAACACTAAGGAAGGACTAATGAATCTGATGATATTAAAATTCACATATTTCTGTTTATAAAAAATAAATTAAACTCTGGGAAACATCTGAAACATGATAAAAGTTGATATTCTTTAGATATGCACACATATATTTTACGAGTTAATAAGAAAAATATAATATCTCAATACTAAAAACAGTCAAAGAATGTGAACACACAACTCACGAATAAGAAATCCAAATGGTTAATGAGGATATGAAAAAATGTTCAATTTCACTAATAAACAAAAAAATGTAAATCAAAACAATGAAACATGCCAGTGAGATCTTTGCTTAAAAAAAATTATAATTGAAAAAAAAATAAATTTTAAAAAAATAAAATAAAATAAAAATAAAAACAATGAAACAGCATAGCAGATAATACAGTGACAAACATTAAGGAGAAAATACCCAGTTAGGTGAGAGTATGGGAAAAAGGACACATACTCAATTGTTATAAATTTATAAAAATGTGGATATTATTTGTCCTAGAAATTATACATCTTAAATTTTCCTAAGGAAATAATAGAATAAATTCAAGAAGGTCCATCAACCAAGAGTTGTTTTTTTAAAAAAATGTGTTGTTTATAATAGACAAGAATTAGAAAGAAAGATATCAAAAGAGAATTGATAATTGTGCCTATGCTTAACATTATTATCATGCATTTTAAAAATTTTAAAGGAAGAATAAATAAATAAAGGAACCTCAATATGAAAAGAAAAAGATATGCAAAAAATCAATAATCACATTAAAAGTTATTCAACAATATATATTATCAATGAAATGTAAATTAGGCAAGCTGTGGTGGCTCACACCTGTAATGCCAGCACTTTGGGAGGCCAAAGCAGGAGGATTGCTTGAGGCCAGGAGTTGAAGACCAGCCTAGGCAACACAGCAAGACCCTGTTTCTACATTTAAAAAAAAAAAAAATTAGCCAGGCGTGGTGGTGTATGCCTGTAGTTCTAGCTACTCTGGGAGGCTAAGGTGGGCTAAGAAAGCAGGATTGCTTGAGTCCAGGAGTTGGAGGTTACAGTGAATTGTGGTCATGCCACTGCACTTCAGCCTGGGCAATAGAGTGAGACCTTGTCTCTAAAAAAAAAAAAAGTAATTTAAACCACAATGCATTCACATCCACTAGTATGTCTAAAATCAAATGTACTGAAAACACTAAATGATATGGACTATAAAATGGCACCACTACTTCGGAAAAGTTCTAAGGTTTCTAATAAACATATGAGTACTCCAGAACCAAAAAATCTACTTCTAGATGTAAGATCAAGAGAAATGGAAGAATATGTGTACACACAAGTGTGCATAGAAATGTTCATAGCAGTTTTATTCAAAATAACCAAAAAATGGAAACAATCTAAATGTCCAACATAGGAGAATGGATAAACAAATTATGATATTTACATACAAAAGAATACTAATTAATCAATTATACTTTAATAAAGCTGTTAAGAAATAAAAGGATACTATTTAGCAGTAAGAAGCAACAAACTTGATGCCAGCAAAAACATGTAGAAATCTCAAATACTTTTCAGTCAGAAAAAGAAACAAAAGAATATGTACTTCATAAATCTATGCATGCAAAAATCAAAACATCAGAATAGCAGTTGCCTCTTTGAAGAGCAAACAATGTGGAATTTACTGGAAAGAGGCACAGGAAAACTTCTGGGTGATCCAAATGTCCATGTCTTGATTTGAATGATTGTAACTTGCATGTATATATTTGTGAAAACTGAATATGATCTGTGCATTTTCTGCATGTAAAATATATGTCTCAATAAAGAAAATAAATGGCTAGTTAAAAAAGCATAATTGATGAAATTATGACATTTGTATAATGAAATACTATATATTTAAAATTATGAATGTAGATATTATATTTATTGACATGGAAAAATGCCTATAATATGTTATTAAATATAAAAGCAGAATCCAAAACAGAATGGAGAATATCAGGTTCGTAAAAAAATAATAATAATTTAAATATTTGTATAGGTATGGGCAGGGGAAAAAAGCCATACACAAATGAAACTGCCAAGATTTTAAAACTGGTTACTAATATTTTATGATGAGTTTAATTATTCAAATAGAAACAATTAAGATATGTTCACATTTTTAAAAAGCATACAATTAAAGCATTGCAACAACATCAGAAGAAGACCAAAGTCTAAATTAGTGTTTCTCAACACAGGCAATTTGCCCCCTAGGGGGCATTTGGCAATGTCTGGAGATATTTTTGGTTGTCTCAACTAGGAGGAAGTGATATTAACATCTAATGGGTAGAGGCCAGGGACGGTGCTCCACGTCTTACAATGCACGGGGCAGCTCCCACAACAAGGACTCATCCGGCCTAAAATATTATTAATCTTAGAGCTGAGGTTCAGAAACTCTGGTCTGTCTAAATGGAAGTAAGATAAGACCTGTTTCTAAGACAGAAGTAGTAAGAATATGTAGTGTTGACTTATTTCTTCTGATCTGATTAGCCCATATCAGAAATGTCAAGGAATTATTTATTTCAAGCAGTTCAAAAGTTGCCTCACATTCAGAATCTCCATAAATCCCACTGGCAACCAGCCTCCTACTGCACCTAATGTTACCGAAAAACTGTGTTCCTTCCCTACTTTGTATCAGCCATGAAGAAAGAACATCCAGTTGGTGAGGCATTCCAGTTTTTAGTTCTTTGGCCAAAGAATGAAGAAGGAGAGCTTGTGCTGTAAAGGCACCTTCTCCCTGAACAAAGGCAGATGTGGGAGTTTGAAAGGGTTAAATACAGGTCAGAGGAGGTGTGTAAGCATGTACAGGGTGGAGTTTCAGACACGCAGACGCAGTTGATGTGCATGCTTTTGCATATGTAGCATGTTCAGAAAATGGCGGTGATTCTGGGGGAGTGATTTTTAGTATTATAATGATATGTTAATGAATTAAAGGTAACTGGAGGTCGCCTGCTCTGGTCTCCACTGGCTTTGCGCAGGTCCAGACTTCCTCTGGCATCTAGCAGGGGGAGTCACGTGGTCTATTTGTAACATTTGTGGAATCTGGTGGCCTGTGCTTCTAGATAACGAGACTAAAGAAAAATTGTTGAGGAAAGAGAGGGGAAAAAAACCTGTTAAAATTTTTCATGACGTTGTTCGGGACCATCCCAGTGACACTAACACAACGTTCCCCATCTGTCTGGAAGGGTGGTGCTTGTAGAATCAGTTGTGCCACGCCACCAAGAGCCAGCCCCAACCTCTGTGTCACAAGAGGATCCCTGCAGAGGTAAAAAGCTCTGGGATGGACATGAACGGCCATGAGGGTGAGTGTGACATTCCAGTCCCTGCTACCTCTCTGTTCCTGAGGGAGGAAGCCATGGCCAGGAAGGGCACTGTTTACCAGAGAAACCAGTTCCCTCCCATTAACCCCTTTCTGGACCCTTATAACCAACTGCTTCCCAGAAGACAGATCTAAATGTTGAGTTTCTGATAACCTAAGCAGCCTTTTTTTTTTGAGACAGAGTCTCGCTTTGTTGCCCAGGCTAGAGTGAGTGCCATGGCATCAGCCTAGCTCACAGCAACCTCAAACTCCTGGGCTCAAGTGATCCTCCTGCCTCAGCCTCCTGAGTAGCTGGGACTACAGGCATGCACCACCATGCCTGGCTAATTTTTCTATATATATTAGTTGGCCAATTAATTTCTTTCTATTTCTAGTAGAGACGGGGTCTCGCTTTTGCTAAGGCTGGTTTCGAACTCCTGACCTCGAGCAAGCCGCCCGCCCAGCCTCCCAGAGTGCTAGGATTACAGGCGTGAGCCACCGCGCCTGGCCCCCAAGCAGCTTTTTTATGAATCCCTGGCAAAACGTTACCAAGATAAGGTTTTTGGGGAGAGAGATGGTTTTCTACATTCTTTAGGTTCCAGTTAATATATGAAGATTGAGGTCTTGCTGACTGCTCTGTCAAGCCAGGCCTAGGGGGAACTAGGGCTGTGCAGTGAGGGAGACCTCTGCCACGTGGGAAGGGGAAAGCCCTCATATTGCATTCCCAGGGAAGGTGGGAAAGAGAAAAGAAAGGAGGGAGCAAAAAGATACATCTCTTCTGGAAACCTGCTCCAGGCCACATTCCCAGAGTGGAAAAAAGCAATAGACACATCTAGACAAATATGAGGGAACCTTGGAGCTAGTTGCTTCCTTCACCATGTACAACCCGGGGAAGCTGAGTGCCTCCAGGAAAAGATCATGTTGGGTCTGATAGGAGGAAAACCAGGTGAGCGAACTTGAAATACCACCCCTGCTGCCTGGCTTCTGAGCAGAATGTGCCTGGATCTACTTACTGCTGTGCGCCTGGCAAGAGGCAAAGAGGCGCTGAGATGAGTGAGCTTCCTGACGCCTGGGATGGAGAAATGTCAAGGATTTCAAAACTGGAGGGAGAGGCCAGGCACGGTGGCTCACACCTGTAATCCTAGCACTCTGGGAGGCCAAGGTGGGAGGATTGCTCAAGGTCAGGAGTTCAAAACCAGCCTGAGCAAGAGCAAGACTCCGTCTCTACTAAAAATAGAAAGAAATTAATTGGCCAACTAAAAATATATAGAAAAAATCAGCCGGGCATGGTGGCACATGCCTGCAGTCCCAGTTACTCGGGAGGCTGAGGCAGGAAGATCGCCTGAGCCCAGGAGTTTGAGGTTGTTGTGAGCTAGGCTGACGCCACGGCACTCTAGCCCAGGCAACAGAATGAGACTCTGTCTCAAAAAAAAAAAAAAAAAAACTGAGGGCGAATGGTGGGACTTTGCCTATGGTGCCATCACAGCATCCAGCACCCCTAGGTATGACCAGTCAGCAATAGTTCAGAGGACACCAGGCCCGAGAGAGCCCAGAAGGACTGTCCCCACCTCATGTGGATCGAAAGTCCCTCAATTCCTTGTCACCATGAGGCCCTTGAAGCTTTCCCCAAGCCTAAATGTATCCAGATGCCATTTTGGAGAAGAGAAAGTGGGAGAGGGGAATGTACCTGAAAGATACTATGTGAATCGAAAAAACTGAAATAATGTGGATCAGCATGTGGATGTCACCCTGCTCACCTTCACTACCCGTGGCATAGGGTCCCCACGACTAGGATTAGACCTGTCAACCTAGAAAACAGAGAGAGATTCTCCAAAGATAATGAGTTTATTCGCGAGTGCACAGGGGATTTGCAAATCTAGGATGTAAAAGCTTCGAGGACCATAGTCTTATCCAAAGAGGTTGAAGCAAGGGAAGCATTTAAAGGCAAAAGAGAGAACTATACATAATTTGTCTTGAAACAAGAGAACGTTGGTTACAGGGGCTTATCTCAGGAGTCGATGCCAGCTCATTAGTGGAGACAGAGTGCC
>VSMD01006860.1:489-40050 GCA_008750895.1 Mirza zaza | reverse complement strand
AGAGAGGACAGTGATCCGCGACGGGCTGGGAGCCCCTTTTCTGAAGAAAAGAGGTCCGGGGGCGGTGTGGGATCAGACTCATCACCCCAAGAGGTTGCCCTCCCCCCACTGCGGTCCCCACCTCACGGGAAGGACTGGGGGAAATGGACTGGCTGAGGTCAGAGTTCGGGAGCTGTGTCCGTCACTCCGTCAGGTTTCTCGGGATGTGTACGCAGGTGGCGGGCCGGACCGGTAAGTCAGAGGTCAGTGGGCGGGCGCTCACCACTCCGATGAGGTCCCCGCGGCCGTACTCGCCCACCAGCTCCTTCTTGCCGCTGCCGCGCTGGATGACACTGCGCAGCCGCCCATTGAGCACGATGTAGGTGCAGTCGGAGCGGTCGCCCTGCCTGGGGTAGGGCGAGGGGTCAAGCAAGGCCAGGGCCTTGTCCTGCGTGGGCCTGAGCTGCGAGGCGGAAGCGGGGGCTGCACCTGTATAGCGCACGTCCCGCCTCCACCGCGGTCCAGTCGATGGCGAAGTCCATTTGGCGGACGAAGGGCGACATCCTGGCAGCCACCGTGTGCGCCGCGCTCAGCACCACGCTAGGCTGCGCGCGCATGATCCTGAGGGCAAAGAAATAGGGTGCATGGGCCAGGGGGTACCCTGGAACACCCCAGAAGGAGTGGAGAAAGTGGGTGATGACTTCGGTGTGAAACAGGAAGGGCTCAAAATTCGCAGCCTACAAGGGTGCTGGGAGGCCAGATCTGGGGGTTCCCGTCTGCCCCTCTAGGAGTGGGGTCAAACGATCTGGTCCTGGCCTCCTCCCACGGCTGAGTGGAGTTGCGTTGGGGTCATCCGAGGGCCACCTCCATCCCAGCCCCAGGCCCAGTCGTACTCATAGAAGTCAGATTTGGAGATCCGCAGGAAGGTGCAGTCGCGCTGGGCGCGCAGCGTGAAGATGAGGGGTTCTCCCGTGAGCACCGCCAGCTGCCCCACCAACTCCCCGGGCTGCGCCACGAACAGGCACACGTCCTCCGCCTTGTCGATCATGCGCTGGTACACGTGCAGGCAGCCCCAGAGCACGAAGTGCAGGCTCACGTCCTACGAGGACAGAGGCCGTGATGACAGAGAAAGCGACAGCACCCCCCCCCACCCTAGCTCAGGACAATGTGCCCCATGGGAAAGCTTACAGAAGAAACAGTTAAGAAAAACAAAGTTGAAGGAGGGAATAAAGATTTTGGATAAAAGCAGATTTTATATATGCATTATATATATATATATGTATCCATCCGTAGAGTCAACCAACCTTAAATCGAAGGATTGAAAATATTCAGGAAAAAAACTACATCTGTACAGAACACGTACAGACCATTTTGGGCATTATTCCCTAAATAATACAGTATAATGACTATTTACGTAACATTTACATGGTATTAGGTATTATAAGTAGTCTACAAATGATTTCAAGTATATGGGAGGATGTGCATATGTAAATACTATGCCATTTATATATAAATACTATGCCATTTTATATCAGGGATTTGAGCATCTACAGATTTGGGTATTTTTGAGAGGTCCTAGAACCAATGTCCTATGGATACCAACTGATGACTTATTTATGCCTATTCAGCACGCATGGCAGACATGACTAATGGATCACCAAACTCTGAGCCCAGAACACAGCCACCAAGAGGCTGCAAAAACTGGCTCCCTAAGGGCCTGGTTGAGCTAAAATCCTTTGCTTGTGCTGGGCAACTGGACAGCCACATAGAAAAGACAGAAGTTGTATTCTGACCTTCACACCGTATCAAAATGGATCAAAGACATAAATGTGAGAGCTAAAACTGTAAGCCTCTTATAAGAAAACATAAGGGTAAATCTTCGTGACCTTGAATTTGGCAATGGATTCTTAGATATGCCACCAAAAGCACAAGCAACAAAATTGAAAAACAGAAAAATTAGACTTCATCAAGATTAAGAACTTTTGTACTTCAATAATATATAAAGAGCCTTTTGTAGTTCATAAGTGTGAAGATTAGATTTTTACAGGGACGTGTGAAATGTGCCTCCCTCAAACCTGGTTATGATGTTGGCGCATCACCTACCTGATATTTAAAAAAAAAAAAAAGAATATATAAGAATTCCTACAAGTTGGCCAGGTGCAGTATCTCACGCCTGTAATCCTAGCACTTTGGGTGGCCAAGGTGGGAGGACTGCTTTGGCTCAGGAGTTCGAGACCAGCCTGAGCAAAGAGCAAGACTTGTCTCTACAAAAAACAGAAAAATTAGCTGGGCATGTTGATGAGTGCCTGTAGTCCCAGCTATTCAGGAGGTTGAGGCAGGAGGATCGCCTTAGCCCAGGAGTTTCAGGCTGTAGTGTGCTATGCACTCCAGCCTGGACAACATAGTGAGATCCTGTCTCTAAAAAGAGAATAAATTAAAATAATTAAAAATGGGCAGGCCAGACGCGGTGGCTCACGCCTGTAATCCTAGCACTCTGGGAGGCCGAGGCAGGCGGATCGTTTGAGCTCAGGAGTTCAAGACTAGCCTGAGCAAGAGCGAGACCCCATCTCTACTATAAATAGAAAAGAAATTAATTGGCCAACTAATATATATAGAAAAAATTAGCCGGGCATGGTGGCGCATGCCTGTAGTCCCAGCTACTTGGGAGGCTGAGGCAGGAGGCTCGCTTGAGCCCAGGAGTTTGAGGTTGCTGTGAGCTAGGCTGATGCCACGGCACTCACTCTAGCCTGGGCAATAAAGTGAGACTCTGTCTCAAAAAAAAAAAAAAAAAAAATGGGCAAAAGATCCGAATAGAAACTTCCCGAAAGAAGATATACAAATGGCCAATAAGCACATGAAAAGATGCTCAAAGTCATGACATCATTAGGCAGATGCAAATCAAAACCACAAGCCACCTCACACCCTCTAAGATGGCTAGAATCAGTGTTATAGAGTGGAGAAATGAATCCTTTTTTATACACTGCTGTTGGGAAAACTGGCAAAAGAAACAGTCCTCAAAAAGTTAAAAATAGACTTGCCCTATACCCAGCAAATCCACTTCTAGGTCTGTACCCAAGGGAAATAAAAACATACATCCACAAAGAAACTTGTATGTAAATGTTCACAGCAGCATAATTCACAACAGCCAAAAGGTGGAAAAAACTTAAATATCCACCAAGACATGAATAAATATGTTCTATCCATACGGTGGAATATTATTTAGCCATAAAGGAACTTTGACATCATACTCAGTGAAAGAAGCCAGACACAGAAGGCCACATATTGTATGGTTCTATTTATATGAAATGTTCAGAATTAGCCAATCCCTGCAGATAGAAAGTGGATTAGTGGTTGCTAGGGGATAGGGGAGGAGGGTGGGAGTGACTGCTAATGGGGATGGGGTCTCTTTTCAAGGTGATGGAAATGTTCTAAAATCGATTCTGGTGATGGTTGCGGAACTCTGTGAATATACTAAAAACCACTAAACTGTACACTTTAAATAGGTGAATTGAGGCCGGGCGTGGTGGCTCACGCCTGTAATCCTAGCACTCTGGGAGGCCGAGGCAGGCGGATTGCTCGAGGTCAGGAGTTCAAAACCAGCCTGAGCAAGAGCGAGACCCCATCTCTACTATAAATAGAAAGAAATTAAATTGGCCAACTAATATATATAGAAAAAATTAGCCGGGCATGGTGGCGCATGCCTGTAGTCCCAGCTACTCGGGAGGCTGAGGCAGCAGGATTGCTTGAGCCCAGGAGTTTGAGGTTGCTGTGAGCTAGGCTGACGCCACGGCACTCACTCTAGCCTGGGCAATAAAGTGAGACTCTGTCTTAAAAAATAAATAAATAAATAGGTGAATTGTACGGTATATGAATTATATCTTAATAAAACTACTACCCACCCCATCCCCCCCAAAAAATTATTCCACTCAAGGCCCACTGACTTCCTTGTTTCTTAGAAATCAACATGATGTTTCTTGTTGCCACAGGACATTTGCACAAGCTGTTCCCTCTGCCTGTGATGCCCTTTCCTCCTGTCTGCACCCAGTTCATTGCCACACCAATACTTCCTCCTTAGCTGAGGTCATGTCCTTAGAGATGCCACCCTGTCTAAGCCAGACATTGTAGTGCTAAGAGCAACCCATTCGTAGCACGAAGCACTTAAGATTTTACAAGGATTTGCGAGGTCCTTTGCGTCGTGCCTGTCAGGACACGGTAGGCTTCCCAAGGGCAGAGACCACTAAGAGTTCTTCTTGGCTTTTGTCCGGCAGGTAGCACAGGGTCTGGGACAGGGCAGACCTCTCTAGTTAGCATGACCAGCCACCCACCTTCCTCTGCCGCCACTTTGTAAGGAACTGAAACTGCCCAGAGACGGAGCGATTCTCTTTCTGTCACTATACCAACCTGTCTGGCATCTGCCAAAGCTCCACCCACCAAAACACTGCAGGGACCCCTGGCAGGGGCACAGCTCCAGAAGACAGACATACCTGCACACATGCTGGAACTTTGTGAGACGGAATTTCCAGACTGTGTTTGGGACATGCACGGGGCCTAGGATCGACTATTATTAGGCTGGCACTTGTCATCAGATTAGGAAGCACGTTTCTTTTTCTTTTTTTTAGAGACAGGTTCTCACTACGTTGCCCAGGTTGGTCTTGAACTCCTAGGCTCAAGTGATCCTCCCGCCTCAGCCTCCTGAGTAGCTGGACTACCGGCGTGAGCCACTGCACCCAGCCCAGAAAGCATGTTTCTTTACTGCAGGACTTCTCAGAGCCTTGAATATAGCAATGATATTTCCTGGCAGCTACTAAGGAGGGCTAAATCAGCATCTCCCGAACCCGCTTGACCACAGATCCCTTGTTTGTAATGCAGCTGTTCTGTGAAACATACTTGGGGAAACGTTTGTATAAAGCATAGTTTCTTAACCTTGGCGCTACTGACAATTTGGACTAGATGATTCTGTCATGCTGCCCTATACACTGGGCATCCTAGGCCTCTCCTGACTAAATGCCAGTGGCATCCTCCAAGGTTGTGACGATCAAAAATGTCTCAGCATTGCCAAATGTCCCCTGGAGTGGGGGGTATTGCAAAATCACCCCCCAGTTGAGAACCATTGGTATAAAGTTTCACAGAGAGCACAGCAGGGCAACTGTCCCTAACAAAGTCCTGTTGACCCCAGGAAGGTTCGAGAGGCTGCAGGCCAGCCTGGTCCATTGGCAGCCCAGGCCTGGGTTGAGCCCGGCTGAAGCTCTCCGATAAGCAGGGCCCAGGGGACACCCCACAGGAGCCACAGTGTGACCACACTTCCTCGGCCTGTCCCCCGAGTTCTAAGAACAGCAGGCAAAAGCCTCACTCAACTTCCTCTCTAGAAAGGAGCCCACCCCTGCCATGAGGAGGTCGAGGGGACAGCAGGATGGCAGGATCAAGTGACAGCAACAGGTGAGTCACACCTCCTACCCCACCCCCAGCCCTGGCTTCTCTCCTCTGAGCCTGGGGCGGTGCTGGGTCTCAGTGCCAACATCACTGGCTCCAATCGTCACCCCACGTCCCCACCACCATGAGCTGCTGCTGAACTTCCTCCCCTGGAGCCTATCATCTTGCAACCTCACACAGCTCCAAACTGAGACCTTCCTCTTATCACACCCATTCCACAGATGAGGAAGCTGAGAACTTTCTAGATTATTCACCCAAGGTTACATGGGGAGTCGGGGCACAGTTTGGGTTTCAACACCACCCCTACCCCCACCCCCACCCCCACATCCATGCTTCCTGACCTTGAGCTGGTGGCTGGGTTGCTAACCCTCAGTGGGCCTCAGTTTCCCCATAGGAACAATGGAGGAGTTGGTGGGATACACTTTCCTACACTTCCTGGGGGCACCAAAACCCTCTCCCCGGGGCTGCTTCATGGCCTCTGGGGCCAGATGCCAATTTGTACCCATTTGTTGAGCCCCTGTCCCAACGGGGGCCAGGATTAGAAGCAGATACAACGGCAGGGTACACTGTAGGGTCGGAGGGGCAGAAAACGGAGGTCACAGGAAGAGCCAGGGCAAGCAGGAGAGATCTAGGCTTTGGGGCCCTGGAGTCCTGGGGTAAAAGGTTTGGGGGTTGGAGGGGAGGGTCGATAGGGCCAGAGGACATGGGGGGAGGGGGCAGGAGGGACGGAGTTTTAGGATCAAGGGTTGGAAATCATAGGGCCAGAGGTCTATGCATATGGGGGAAGGTGTCGGTCACAGAGTCAAAGGTCAGGGATCGGGGGTCAGAGAGCGAGGGCGCGATCTCGAGTTGTACGGTTAGAGGTCAGGGGTCAGCCTCACCTGGTCCCCCTGGCGGGCAATGATGGTGCCGGCCTTGGCGTGGTGCAGCAAGACCCGGCTGTTCAGGAGGGAGGGGTCCTGCGGAGGGTGGGGGATGGGGGCCTGAGCCGGCGGCCGCCCGCCCTCCCCACCCCGGCCCCGGCCCGGCCCCGGCCCCGGCCGCCCACCTCGATCCGCATCAGCTTGGCCAGCTCCCGCTTGGCCGCCTCGAAGATGCTGCTGGTCTGGCGGCCCTGGTAGGGCCCGAAGAGGCAGCCCCCGGTGGCCGACTCGTCCTCGCAGTAGCTGTACTCGCAGGCGCCCGCCGGCTGCTCGCGGGGCTCCTGCGTGGGCGTCTGCGCCGGGCAGGCCCGTGAGTTCCCGCCGCTCCCTCCCGGCCACCCTGCCCGGGGCCCCCGCCACTGGCCAGGCCGGCGTCTCGGGAGGGGACCGCGGCCTTACCCGAGCAGGGGCTGCCTGGGGGCCCCCGGAGGCCTCTTCCTGCAGCGACACTGAGATGCGGCCGCGCTCGTACGCCATGTCAAAGTCGGAGCGGGGCCCGCCCTGCAAGCCTGCAGGTGGGCAGGGGGCAACACAAGCAGTAAAGATGACAGTGACCCCGCGGCTGCAGTCTGAGACCAGCTGCCGCCTAAGTGCCAGAGGCCACAGCAGTGGCAGACATGACTAATCGATGCCTGCACTCTCCCTCTGAATCCTTCTCAACACAAGTGGGGGAGCAGCAGCTCAGCGCACACCCACAGAAAAGGACCCAAGAAGTACTGGCAGTATTCCCGTCTTGCAGATGAGAAAAATGAAGGCAGACAGGCAGCAGCTCCCGGATTAAAACCCAGAAGCTTGAAGGCCCTCGTTCAGACCCAGGGCTCCAAACCTGAGATGTCCACTGGCATGGAGATGCAGCGGCTCAGCAGAGGGGCCGAGGTGGCTTCCAGGGACGTGGGCTTCACAGGGTCGCCTGGGGGAGACGCGTGTTCAGGCTCCTGTCCCTCAGGACTGCCAGGTCTAGAGCTAGGATGTGCGTGTGGGGAGCTAAGGAGGGTCTAGGGGACCAGGGGACTAGCAAAAGCTATTGCAATGGGTTCTTGGGGCTAAGGCCAGGGATTCCCAGGGACCAGACAGGAGTCAGGCCTAGGTACCCTGCTGTGGGGTCCCTGAGGGGCTGGGCAGGGCCAGGCTGAGTCTCTGCGGAACTAAGAAAGAGATTAGCGGACTGAAGCAGGGCTTCTTTGGAGATTGGGCTGGGCTGGCATGGGGAGGCCAGGCAGGGGTCACTTCGAGTACCTGTTGGTCCAGGCAGTGGGGCCCCGGTGGGGTCAGGCGGCCGACCGGGGGTCTCCCTAGGCTCCTCTGAAGCTGAGGTGCCGACCACCCGCTTGGAGCCCCGCACAGGGCTGGTGCGGGTTGGGAGGCCGGGGCTGGGGAACAGGCGCAGGGGCTGGATCTCCTGGGGGGCAGACAGCAGCTTGTGGCATGTCCCCGGAGTCCCATCTTGTCCTCCCCAGCTCCTGGGCTCGGCCCAAACTCACGTGGCTGAAGAGCTCATTGGTGAGACCCAGGTAGTTGTGAAGCGCCAGGAAGGTGACCCGCTGCAAGCGCACCATGATGATCTGTGGGGTGCAAGGGGCGTGGCCATGGGTGGGGTGGGGCCATAAGATGGGGTGGAGCCACAAGATGGGGCGGGGCCAACAGACAGGGTGGAGCCACGAGATGGGGCGGGACCATAAGATGGGTGGAGCAAAGGAAGGGGCGTGGCCAGGAGAAGCCCCCAACTTGGGTTAATGCGCAGAGGCAGTGAAAGGAGCGAGTGGGGGCAGCTGAGGTCTGGCTGCTCAGGGCTGATAAGCACAGCTGCTGGGACCCAGCCCACTGCTGCCTGCAATGGGTGGGGGCGAGGGCGGGGCCCCTGGGTGGTGGAGGGAGGCAGAAGGTCCACTGACCTGCACAACCCGCACCAAGCTCTCTGGGTACTTGGTGAAGACTGCAGAGAAGGCCTCTACCGGCAGCCGCAGCACCGTGGAATCACGGGCCGCCCGGGCAGACACCGTCCGCTGGGGATGCTGGTGACCCTGGGGGGTGGGGACATCAGGAGAAACAAGGGCAGGACTGCAAGGGCAGGACCCCTCACCACTCCCCTAATCCTTCCCCCCTGTTGGAGACCACTGGCAGCATCAGGGATGAATCAGAGATTGTGGCCCTGGGGTGTGTCCCCAATTCAGTCTACTGGGTGGGGTCCCCATTCCCCAGTCCCCCCCTCCTCCGGCCCACAGGTTGGTCACTCACGGTAATGACATCCAGGATGCTCAGGAGGCTGTTGACACTGTCCCCGGGGACCACTTCCTTCACTACACACTCCTTCCCGTCCTGAGACACAAGGGACCACTGACCAGGGCTGGCCTAGCCCTGGTGACTGCCCTTCTACCCTCCGACCATGTCACTGGTCCTCAGCCTCACCCACTCTAATAATCACTGATGCTCTCCCATCCCTGTGTCACCAAACCTCCCAACCAGCAGCCACCTCCCATCCTTCACTAACTGTGACCACTGAGCAACCGTGTAGACCACCCCAAATGCCCCTGGTCGTCCATTCCCTTGACTCCTGACTACCCATCCCCAAAGGCCCCCAGTCCTACTGCCCAACAGCAGGGCTGTCCCCAGGGACGGCTGTCCTGCTGACCATCCCCGCTGCCCATCTCCCCATGGTGGCCCCTGGGGCTGTCCACTCACGGGCCCCGGCAGGCAGAGTTCCAGCAGCCCGTCCTGCACCACATAGATGCTGGCATCCGGCTGCCCCGGCCGGAAAACATAGTCACCCTGGCTGAGTCGCTGGAAGACCATGTGGCGGCAGAGCTCCAGAAAGAGCGGCTTTTCAAAGTGGCCCAGAACCCTGGTGGATGGGCAGTGGGGGGGATGCAGGAGGGCAGGGGGGACTCCAGCTCTGTGGACCCCCTACCTGCACCCCTGACACTGACCGGACGTTCTTGAGCATGTAGAGGACCTCGGAGGGCAGGTGGGAGTTGGCCAGGTCGCCCTCTGTCAGGTCGGCCTCCAGAACCGCAGGTGGGGGCTCCTTTCGCTGCAGCGTGGGCGTCTCTTTCTGGATGCGCAAGATCCTGGTGGGAGGAGGGGGGGACAGGGAGAGGGTTCAGGGAAACCTAAGACCCCCACACAGCCCCTCCCCCTGGTTCACACACAGCAAACTCTAGCCTGCTGGCCAAATCAGGCCTGCCACCTATTTTTGCAAATAAAGTTTTATTGGCTCACAGCTACATTCATTCATTCCCACATCATATGTGGCTGCTGTCATGCTATGTCAGCGGAACTGAAGAGTTGCAACAGAGCCTGCACATGGCGTGCAAAGCCTAAAACATTCACTATCTGGCCCTGTATGGAAAAAATTTACAACCTTGGACATAAAGTCCTGAGACTGCCCCTCCACTAGTCAGAGGCCCCTGAGATGGACACTTTGGTTAGGCAGACCCCTCATGTAGCTTCCAAGATAAGGACAGACCTCGGAAACAGTACCACTGCTTGTCATGGGAACCCTGAAACAGCCCTTCCAGGAGTCATTCACTAGGTTCCCAAGAAAACTTCCCTAATATGGGTGTCCTTGGAGGTAGCCTCTATTACATAAGAAGATCCCATATAGGGCCTTTCTGTTCTTTGTAAAGATTCCTGAGATAGCCCTTCCTCCCAGGTCTCAGAGAACCTTGGGACAGTCCTTCTAAGGCCACAGAGTTCCCTGAGATAGCCCTCATTACATGTAGAGAATCCAAATGTACCTGCTCTGCTAATCGTGGACCTGGGTGACCCCTTCCTGACAAGTCATGGTGACTGCTGAGACAGCCCCTCCACTGGCAAAAGATTCCTGGGACAGCCCTTACAGTGTCAGCAGACCCTGAGTTAAACCCAGTGATACAGAAGACTCCAGATATAATTCCTCTTCTGATCAGGAGGATCTTGGGCTAGCCCTTCCCCAGGGGACAGGGAGTTCTGAGACAGTCCTCTGACAGTCATGAACACAACAGGGCAGTTCCTCATGGGTGTTCAGACACTGCAGACAGCCCTTGTGATGTAGGTAAACCTGAGATATAGACCCTGGACTGATGTTGGAGAAGCGTGAGAGAGCCCTTCTCCTCAAGTCACAGACAGCCCCGACGCAGCATGACTGTTGATCATACAGTGCCTTGGAATGACCTTGAGACAGACCTTTGAGGTAGACCCCAGGACACAAGGAGATCCCAGAGCCAGCTCCCAACCTACAAAGATCCCTGGGAGAGTCCTTCTCACAGACCCGAGATAGCCCCTTGCTGCTGACGGGGACACTAGAGATGTCCTTTCTGTGTTTCTAGTGTAAGAAAGTTCTTGAGACAGCCCTCGGGAAACCCCTGAGACAGCCTCCTTAGTGTGGGAAGAACTCTCCAAGGTCAGTGACAGAGAGAAGCAGCTTTCTGATGTAGACAGACAGCGGTGATAACCCCTGGAGGAGACAGGCTGGAGACAGCCCCTCTAGAAGGTCACAGAAACACCTGAGATAACACCAGCAAGACACCCTGGAATAAACCCTCTCATGTTGGGAGACCTAGGAAATAATCTACACAGACCCCAGATATACACCCGCTAAATATATGGCCAGACCACTGAGATTCTGGCTGAGAAACAAAGAGCTCAGCAATAACCCTGCAGAGGGAAACATGCCTGAGATAGCTCTCAGAGGACAGAGGAATTAGAGATGGCCTGTCCGGTGTGCAAGAGCTCTGAGACAGCCCCTCCGAGGAGAGCCCTGAGGTGTCCCTCTGATGTGGGAAGACTCCTAAGAGAGTCTGTGTGGTCCAAACTTTGGTGTGGGTTGATCCCACAAAAGGCCCCTGAGACGGCCCCCAGCACCAGGAAACCCCAGCACAGCCTTACTTCTTGGCAATGTTGAGCATCTTAAGTTTCTTCTTCATGCGTGGCCGAGAAGTGGTGCAGACAGAGGCATCCACCAGGGAGGAAGTGGATTGTGACACCTGGGAGAATTAAAGAGGGAAAGGGTCAATTGACGATTCAGACCCTGGCGGGGGAGGGGACCAGACTGAGGGGCCCTTCATCAAGGAGGGGGTGGTGGTGTACACTAAGAAGTGTAAATAGGAAAGGGGCAGGGCCTCTATGTGCTCAGCGCGGACCTCAGGAGGTCCTGGACTCACCTTCCGCATAATCTTCCGGCCATAGAAAAGCACTTTGTCCCTCTTCCGGAACCGATACCGGGGGCCCTCCGGGGCAGGAGTTTCTGGGGATAGGTGGGGAGAGGGGCACTCCGAGCTCTGCGCAGACTCCGCGCGGCAAATCCCCACCGCTACCGCCTCGGAGACCCGGGCCACGTCGGCTGCCCACCCCACAGCCTCCCGAGAGGGGCCCTCCGGATCCTCACTCGGCACTCGCAGCCTCCGCGCCACCAGGAGGATGACCACGGCGGTGACCAGCACCGCCACTGCGGCCCCGATCATCACGCCCAGCACCTGCGGGACGAACGGCACTGGCTGTGCACCGCACACCCGTCCCGCCGAGCCCTCCCCGGGGGCCGGGACGTCCCTGGCCCCATCCCTCTCCGTCACCTTCGCCCCCGAGGAGTTCGTGGCCAGCCCGGTCCTCGGTGTCCCCATCTGCAGAATGGGCCAGCGCGGCTCCCTCCCCGGGGGCGCTACTCTTTCCCTGTGGGTTGGTGGCCCGCAATGCACGCCGGGAAACGTAGTTCCGCCCAAACAGACGCAGCCTTGTTCTCGCGAGACCGCGAGGACGCGCGCCGAGCACGCCGGGAGCTGTAGTGGCCGCCACGGCGACGCACCACCCAACCCTTACCATTCCTGTTTGCAGCGGGGCCTCCATCGACTGCTTCAGGCCGGCGGCAGATCTGGCAGCCCGGAGTCCTGGGGAATCAAGGAGCGGAAGGAACCCGTGCAAGTCGTCAATCTGGGCCTGCCCTGCCCCTGGCGCAAGCCCCGCCCCTTAGCGCAAGCCCCGCCCCCGGAGAACTGTGGCCTGGGCAGCCTCTCCGCCCGCCAGGACAGCGGCTGGGGGTCGCCGTGGGACGGACGAAGGGGGCAGACTGACCTACCGGCCCTGTCCAGGGGCTGAGATGTGTCCCCGGCTCCCCGCCTGGCTCCCTTCGCCTACGCGGAGGGTCGACCGGACGTAGTTCCGCCCATCCAGCCCCACCCTGGGGCCAAAGGGTAGCCGACCTGGCACCCACTGTGAGCAGCCCGCAGGCAGGTCCCCCGCAGGGCACGGCCCCTCCGGCTGGGGGCCCCCTCCCCCGCCCCTGTCCTCTGCGGGATCGATCAATCCTGACCAACGGACCCCTAGGCCGCACCCCCTACCCCCTGCGAAGAGTGGATGCTCCACCCCAGGAAAACTGGGGCCTGCTCGCCGAGGGGTCGGGGGTGGGGGGAACAGCCGGTATCCACCCCTCCCGCCCCAACATGCCCACGGGAAGACCTGGGAACCGGGGTTCGCAAGAGTGTTTCCGGGGGCTCCCAAAGGAGGGGGGTCCTGGGGCGATACCGACGCCTTGCAGGAGTCCGGGGACGCTGGAGGTGGTGTGGACTCGCACGGTGTTACCGGTCTGGTGAGGATTTACTACCACATAACAGTGAAGTTATCATGGGGTCTCTGACGGTGCAGAGCATCACTGGGACTCCGGGGAACTGGCGGCGCCTGGGCTGGGAGGCGTAACCAGGGACGCTGGAATGACCGGGGGCACTGGAAAGTTACTGAGAGATTCCGAGGCATACAGGACTACTGTTGGGAAAACCAGGAGCCGGGTGGGCACACCTCTGGGGGCGTCCGAGTGTAAGAGCCGGCCTGGGGAGGGCGTCTGGGCTCCGTGGAAGGCACAGAGGAATGCTGGAATATTACTGGTGCTTTTCTGTTAAGACGAAGATGTTTCTGACGCTGCTACAGTACTGATGGAAATTCGGAGGGGGGACAATCACTTGGCTATTGAGACGTTACTTGAATTCCTGGGTGACTGGTCCCCTTCCACCCCAGGGCGCACCTGGCTACCGGTGCAGAAACACCTGCCGGGACTGGGGGGGTGGGAGCATCAGAAAAATCAAGAGTTACCGGGAATCTGTGTAGGACAGATCGTGGGAAAACCGAGGCTCGCTAACGATCCCCGAAGCCACGCCCCTGCGGGGCCGACGGAAACCCAGACTCACCCAGAGGCCACAGCCGGGGTCCACTCTGCAGCCAACACCGCTAGCTTTCCGCTCGGCTCCGCGGGCGCGGCCCCTTTAAATCATTCGCCGCAGGGCGCGCCGCAGCCCCGCCCCCCCCCCCGCCATGCTGGGAAGGTCGCGCGGAGCCTGCCATGCCGAGTGTGGCTGCACCTTAAAGGGGTCACAGCCCTGTTGGCGCAAGGACGGCCCCTCCCGCTAGAAATGAGAACCACACGTGTATTGTCCCTTTTATTTAACACCCACCCCATCGCTGTCCCCCTACCCGGTCCCCAAGGGTCCGACCCGACCGGCCTAGGCCCTCCCCAGGGCATGGCGGGGAGCCGGTCCTGTAATGCAAACCCTAAAAATAAATAAGCAGGGGCCCCAGCAGTCTGGGGGTTAATGTCCAGTGGCAGGCGTGGTGAAGTCAATTCACCAGCAGCGAATGCTCTTCCAAGGTGTCCCTGGAGGAGGGAAGCAAGGAACAGGGGCATCAGTTCTCTCTGGCGCGCCCTCTTCCCCCACCCCCCACCCTCCATCCTGGAACAGACCCCAGACTTGGACTCGAACCTGCCACAGCAGCAGAGGAGGCTGCAGGCCGAGCCGCTCCCCCGGCGGAACTTGCCCGAGGTGGGGCTGTCCTGGCACTGCGCGATGTAGGCCTGGAGCTCGCTCTTCTCGGCGCCTGAGCCGCCCGGGTGCTGGGGGAGACAAGCCAGCAGGCCTGCCCTGAGAGCAGCCCCCAGCTCCAAGGCCCTTGCAGTCTGCCCTCCCCTCCAGCCACCTGGATCTGCCCGCTGTTCTTCTGATGACAGACGGCGGGGGAGGATTCCACCCCTGGGCCTTTGCACTTGCTGTTCCTCATGGTTTGCTTCCACAGGGAGACGCTCCCTGACCCGGGAGCATGGACGCATGCTGCATCTGCATCAGCCTGGTGCTCTCGGCACCTATATCCGGGCCTGACACGAGCTGGGTGCACCTTGACAGCTGCGGGAGCCGGACCTAAGCTGCTGCGTGTGTGTGATACCTAAGTGCTACAGCAAGACTGAGGTGGCTCTGAGGGACTGAGTAACAGGAACATGTCTGTGGCAATGCTTGAATCCACTCATGGGGAAAGGGGGCGCACACATCTGCCCGTTACGTAGGATGCGGAAGAGCCTTCCAGCAGAGCCTTCTCTCCTCTCAACCTCAAGGAGCCACCATCTTTTCTCCAAGTCCTTTCCAGCTACCAGGACTTTGCCTTGGCTGCTCCTTCCCTTGGGCTCCCATCTCTTCAATCTAGAACTCTCTGCTGTCCAATGGGGTACTCATTCGACACACTGGCTTTCGTGCCTTTGACATGTGGATGGTGCAAGTTAGGAACTGAATTTGTAAGTATATCTCATCGGCCAGGCCCGGTGGCTCACGCCTGTAACCCTAGCACTCTGGGAGGCCGAGTCGGGCGGATTGCTCGAGGTCAGGAGTTCGAAACCAGCCTGAGCAAGAGCGAGACCCTGTCTCTACTATAAATAGAAAGAAATTAATTGGCCAACTAATATATATACAAAAAATCAGCCGGGCATGGTGGCGCATGCCTGTAGTCTCAGCTACTTGGGAGGCTGAGGCAGGAGGATCGCTTGAGCCCGGGAGTTTGAGGTTGCTGTGAGCTAGGCTGACACCATGGCACTCACTCTAGCCTGGGTGACAAAGTGAGACTCCATCTCAAAAAAAATAGTATATCTTATCTGAATTAAAATCAAAATGGAAATAGTCACGTGTGTCTAGAATTTAGTAGTGGACAGAACATTCCAGAAACTCTCCTGGACCCACCCTAATACCAGTCTAAAGCAGGGGTCCCTCTGTAACCTTCCACTCTTCCTTCATACCTCTCACCAGTCGGCATCGGTCATGGGATGTCCGTTCCTGTATCATCCATCTTGCCCGCTGGCTTTGGACAGACCACGTACACCCCATTTCCCCGGATGCCCAGAGCCCAGCACAGAGCCTGGTCCTGGATTTTGTTTGCTGAAAGAGTCCTATCTCCCTGCGACCCCCACGTCCCACTCTGTCTCCTTTCTCTCCCCTGAGCCCTGCAGGCTGCAGGAAATCTACTGTTCCAGGTCACCCTCTTTTTGGCTTTGCAGGGTCTCCCCTATTCTCTCCCTGGGTCTCCCAGGCTCACCCTGCTGTGTCCCCAAGACCCCTTCGTGGCTGATGACAAGGGACCTGGAGCCCGAGCTCGGGCCATGCGTGCACGCGTGTGGGAGCCCAGTGGAGACAGGCGGGAGGGGCGCATGGCGCCACGGCTGACCTTGATGGTGTCGTAGGCGCCGGTGATGAGCGCGATGAACAGGCTGAGCACCATGTAGATGAAGAGGCTGATGAAGGAGTAGAGGTAGAGCTGGGAGAAGAGCCAGACCAGGCTGCTGCGGCCCTGCTGGGCCTGCATGGCCGCGAAGGTCACAAACATGTCGTCCCCGTTGATGAGCGAGAACAGGCACTCCGACACCATGGACAGCGAGCGGAACTGCGGCGGGGCAGAGGGGTCAGAGGCAGCTGTGGGCACGGCTGGGGGCTGTGGCCAGGGCCCCTGGAGGTCAGCAGCCATGATGGGGCCAGCTGAGGGTCACCATGGCAATGGTGAGGTGCCAGGGTCAACAACAAGGTCACAGGGCAGACCTATAGGTCTAGGGAGATAGAGCCGTAGGTAGAGTAACTCAGGTCAACAGAGGGCCATCAGCAACTGTGACAATGATATAAAGTCACAAGGTCAACGTCAGGGTCACCAAAGGCCAAAGGGGACAGCGCACAGAGTACCAACAGTCACCACGGGGTCATCGCGAGGTCACTGTGTCAATAACAAGGTCATAGGGTCAATGTCAGGGTTGCCAAGGGTTAAAGTAGACAGTGTTAAAGTACCAGCAGTCACGATGGGTCATCTGAGAGTCATGACGTCAATGACAAAGTCACAGGGTCAATGTCAGGGTCAGATGGCAAAACTGCTCCAGACCTGCTGGTCAGGCCCCAGGGGTTGAGGTGGGGTCTGACTCAGTGTGATCAGGTCTGGAGAGACCCAGGGATCAGACGGCTTGGGGAGCCAGGGACCCTCCCACCACAGGCCGCCCTCCCTGGTGGCCCCTACCTTCACGTGATAGGGCCCCAACACGATCCAGCCACAGAAGCAATAGCCCAGGTAGATGACGGCCACACAGCAGCAGAAGCGCATGACGCTGGGCAGGGCCACCCGCAGCGTGGCAATGAGAATCTGTGGCGGGGCAGAGGGGGTCACACTGAGGGCGTGGCAAATCATCGCTGAGGACACAGCGGGGGTGGCCATGGGAGCTCCTGGGAGCTTTGAAGGGGCAGGGCTGTCCCCAGGGGCTTTGGGGACACCCCATGGCTGGACTTGGCTGGGTGGGTGCAAATGGGAAAGCTCTCGTGGCCCTGCCCAGGTGCAGTGACAGGTCTGTCTGGTGGGCAGGTATGAGGAAGAGGCCTGCGGCAGGCTGTCAGCGGTGGCTGGTGAGTGCTGTGCGTGTGGATTTATTTTGGGGGGGACACGGGGTGGCACGTGGAGGGCCTGACGCATCCTGGTCCAGGCCCCGCCTGTGTGCGTGCGTGCGTGAGACTCACGTTGTACTTGTGGAAGAAGGTCAGATAGCGGATGACGCCAACCCACACGAGCAGCGTCGAGGTGCCCAGGAGGATGCTGCACACGTCGTAGCTCGCCAGGTTCTGGGGACGGGAGCATCGTCACCCCACCTGGCGGGGAGGACGAGGCCCCACGCGGGAGCAGAGGGGCCAGGGCGGGACCCACCTTGGCCTCGATACCGATCTTCATGATGGTGCCCGAGATGGTGAGCACATCGCTGGTGACCAGCAGGATGTACCAGCCGTTGACGAATTCCAGCCGCTCCCACAGGCTGATCACCCGCCCCCGATGCCGCCACATGAACCCAACGAACTCCTGCAGGGGGGAAAGAGAGGTGAGGGCCTGTGCCGGCACGGGACCCTCGAAACCCCCGGTCTCTGTCAGCCCAGAGCCGGGCGAGGTGGGCACTGGTGGCACACGTGACCCTGGGCCCTCACGTTCTGCAGCAGGAAGCCGCGCAGCAGCGAGCGCGCGCACAGCAGGAAGGACAATGAGCAGGTGAGGATGACGACCACGTCAAACAGGAGCCGGAAGCTGTTGTCTCCTGCGGGGAGGGACAATATTGGCACAGAGCCTTGGGTGACCGGGCTGGTTCTAACTGATCGGTGGGCTCAGGGCTAACTCGGGGTGAGTCAGGACCCCAGGCTGGGGCTTAGGGGCTCACCGTGCCTGAAGACACTGGGGTGCTTACACTCCTGGATGTGGGCCTGGGTCTCCAGGCTGATGGGGACACGCCCACTGTGCGCTTTATTGTCAAACGTGATCTGGTCGGGGCGGGAGAGGGGCAGAGTAAACCTCGGCAGCTCCAGGTCCCCGGACCCGAGTGACACATGGCCCGTCCTGTGCCAGCCTGGCTTCCCCTGCCGCTCCCCCAACAGGTGCCCTCGGCCAGTGCTCCCTGGGTGCCCCGAGGGTCCTCACCAGGATGCTGAAGGTGTAGCAGTCTGGGATCTCGTTGTTGATGAGGCTTTGCAGGTTGATGGTCTTCAGCTGGAAGGTGATGGTGACGTTGATCAGCCTACGGGGGACGCTCAGGTGAGCCACAGGGGGCTCCGGAGGTTCCCTCCCAGCCCCACAGCACCAGGGCCCCAGCCCCGAGCTGACTCTGCAGCTGGCAGGGGAAGTGCTAACACAGCAGGTGCCAGTGCGGTGGGGGCCCTTCCCCTGCCTGTGGGGAAGTGGCTACCGGGGGTGACAATGCCTGGCACCCTGCCCTCCTCCCCCTCCCCGGGGGCTCCCTCGAGCAAGCAGGCAGTACTTGTGGAATTTGAGCGTGAGGTTCTTGTAACTGGAGCTGCCATCCAAGAGGGCGAAATCATCACTGGGGGGTGGGGGGGGTCGCTCGGGGGGGTCCACCAGGATGCACTCTGAGGACAGGGAGCCAGGGAAGGGCCTCAGGGGGCGGGGAGGCCAGGCTGGTCTCCCCGGAGTCCCCAGCAGCCTTCTGCCCTCCTCCACTTCCCACTTTGTGCTTAAACATTTGCCCTTTTTTCTCATCGCAGGGCCTGGTCTGTCTCACTCCCTGCAGAGACCCCAGGGCCTGGCACTCCATGGGTGCCCCAAATGCTCGGTGAATGAATGATATTAAAAAATAATGCCTGGCACCTTCTGCACGGCAAGCACCGAACTAAGCAGACATCAAATCATTAATGATCATGACAGCCCCATCTCACAGATCAGTGACAGTCGCAGCCCGTGATTTTAAGCTCTGAACAGCTAAGCCCCGCCCTGACCACTCACCAGTGACCACCATTGGGTCAATGTCAAAGGTGTCATTGGCTGGGTCCACGTGGCCATGGCGGTAGTACCGTTGGCAGAGAGCCAGCGCTGAGCCGTTGGCCCAAGGGCCGCCCCCGCCCCGGACATAGGCGTACCGGCCCAGCGACACGTCCGGCAGCATCAAGTACTGTGGGGAGAGCAGGGGACGGCCATCAGCTCTGCCCATGCCCTGCCCCGTGCCCACCTGCGCCTGCCCAGCGCACCTGGTCCACAGCGTGGAAGATGGCTTGGTAGAGCTGCTCCCGCGTGTAGGCGGCGAAGGTGTCATCTGCCCCGTCTGAGTAGCCCAGCAGGAAGAGGTGTCGGAAGGCGATGGTGTTTTCTTCTCGGAATGTCACGGCCAGCTGATTGCTGAGCCCGAACAGGATGAGCTGGAGAGGGGGCAGGGGAGACTGGCACTTCGGGGATGGGGCCTCACTGGGGGCACAGGTGGAGTCAGAGGCAAGGCAAGACTCTAGGGACATTAATCAGCTCCACGCCACACCCACCGTTATGTCCCCGACAGCCAACACAGAGTGCGCTCCTGTGTATCTCATAGCAGCAGTTAATTTAGCCTGGGCAACATAGCAAGACCGTCTCTACAAAAAATTTTTAAAAATTAGCCAGGCGTGGTGGCGCATGCCTGTAGTCCCAGCTACTCGGGAGGCTGAGGCAAGAGGATCGCTTGAGCCCAGGAGTTTGAGGTTGCTGTGAGCTATGATGACGCCACAGCACTCCGGTCCAAGTGACAGAGTGAGACTCTGTCTCAAAAGAAAAAAAACTTTTTAAAACGATCATTAACTGCTCACTGGATTCTGGATTCTGTGTGAAAGCCACACCTGCAGGGTGAGTACCATGACAGTGCCCCTGTGACTGAGGGGAAATTAGAGTCACAGTAATAAGCCTAAAGTCACCACCTGAGATCGAAAGCAAGAACTTAGGGTGGTGGCTGGGTCTGATTCATAGCCCAGCACAGGGCCTGGCATGAGAGAGGGAGACTCCCAGGCCAGGCTTGGGTCAACGTGGCATCAGATTGCCTGGTTCAAATCCCAGCTCCCCTAGTTGCTGTGTGACCTTGGACAAGTCCCTTGGTCTCTCTGAGCCTCAGTGGCCACATCTATACAAAGGTGGTAAGAGCAGTTGCCAGGACCTCGAAGGGTGCTACAGAGCCTAAAGGGAGCTACTATACACACAGATGGCTTCCTGACCGGTCACTGCCATTGGCATTGTCATGCTGCTGTGAGGAGCCAGAACTAGGGTGCCATTCCAAGACTGTCTCCTTCAAGGAGAACAGCGGCCACATGCACCATCCTACTGGGGCCCCCGCTGGGCTGGTCTCACCTGCACAGTGACCACAAGGATCTTCACCACCTGCAGCATCAGTTTGCAGGGCTTGCGGCCCTTGGCCCGAAACTTGTCACAGGGACTCATGAAAAAGTACTTGAGGCGACGACGGAGGTCTTCCTCTTCTAGGGGGGTCGGAGGGGCTGGTGAAGCCCCCACCTGGGTCCCATATCCAGCGTTAGGGGTTAGAAGCCGCTCGGTCTCTGCAGGAATGGGAGAGGATGCTGGGGACCACGCCGGGTCCCCGCGACAGGGGACACAGCACAGGAACTCCCCCCACTGCCCCACGCTCCTGCCATGGAAGACCTTTGAGAGGTCTAAGGGAAGCCAGGAAATTTGCAACACTGTATGGACACGTACAGCAGTACTGCTCAGAGGTTTTACAGCTGGGTTTGAGAGGCAAAAGGGCCTCAGCTGATTCTGGCCTCTGCTGCTCCCTAGCCTGGACAGGACACGCAGACTCCCTGAGCCTCAGTTTCCTCATCTGCAAAATGGGCAATAATCATCTCCCACAGGAAAGTTGAGGATTAGATGCTTACAAAGCATTTATCACAGGGGCTGGTACACAGTGACTATCAGAACATTCCATCCACGTTCTTGTTGTTGATTAGTGCGGAGATAATGAAGCGTTTCCACTGGCTTGTCACAGGGCATTCAAGGCTCCTGGGCTTGGCCCAATTCTTGCCTCTAGGCAAGGGCACAGAGCTCAGCCCACATTCCAGTTTTTTCTGGACAAAGACCCCAAGTATGACCTTGCACTCATCACAGCTTCGCCCATCAGCTGACCCCCTCGCTAGCCACAGGCGAGGAGAAGGGGTGATCAGTAACAGTACTAATAACAGAACACAGTTGCTGAAGACTCAATTTATCTTTCAGAAGGCCACCAGCTTCAGGAAATCACACAGCCCTAGGATCAAATCCCAGACCTGCCATTTCCCAGCGGGGTGACACAGATGCCCTGTCTCCTCATCTTAAAAGTAGAAATCAAAAAGTCTACCCCTAGGCTGAGCCCCTGAGGCTGCTCTGAGAATTCTGAGAGAAAGCAGGTGAAGACCTCAATAATTCTTCAGCAAACAGAAGCTGCTCCAATCACGGTTTCCCCAACTGCTAGAGTCACAGCCAGTCGTGGCAGCCCAAGAACTGTCCCTGACACACACTCCCTAGGAGAGCCCGGCGACTTTCCAGGGCCCGGCCCCCTGCCTGGCAAAGCTGTCAGAATGACTGTGGACACTGTCAGAACCTCCAGTGCAGAGCGGGCCCCTCCCTTTGGAACTTGGACGCTGTGGCTGTTTACGAGTCAGTCCCAAGAGAAGCGGGAGGGCGGGCTCTGCCTCCCAAACTGGGATCACAGCTAACACAACCCAGACCCGACCGGCGGGTACACCTATCGGGTAGGTGTCCCCAGCTACCTCCAGAAGGGGAAGCCAACACAAGGGGTCTTCCTCCAGCCTCTCCAGTGGGAGGTGACATCCGCAGGGGCTGGAAGCTTGCGTTTAACAAGGCGGAGCTAGCATGGGTTTGGAGATCTGAAATTGAGTTATTTGCCCAAAGGAAATCTAGTGCCTCCAGCTCTTCGCCCGACTTTAGGGAAGCTGAGCCTTTGCCTCCTGGAACCGGGAAGGGAAACCTGGGAGTCTCACGTGCGGGTTGGAAATGCTGCCGCCCGCTGTCTGAGTTCCCGCAAAGCTGTGCACTCGGAACCCAGGCTCCCAGGGGAGAGCCTGGGAGAGACGGGCGGCCGCTCGCTGCCCAAGTGTAGGACTCTGAGCAGAGCCTGGGTTGGGGAAGAAGGGGGATGACAGGTGTCCCGCCACCTGAGGTCGGAGGAGCAGGTGCCCACCGCCGCCCAGGTTCGAGAAGCCGTCTGCGCGTATCTCCACCACCCGGGGGCTCAGAGGTCAGCCCCGAAGTGGAGAGAAAGGAGACGGGGAGCCCCGTCGCCCCAGGTCGGGGAAGCTGGCCGCCCGCCCGCCCGCCCGCCAGCCAGCCCGCCGCCTGCGGCCGGGGGCCCGCGGCGCCGCCCGCGCCCTCACCTGAGCCGCGCCGGCCCGCCGGGGCTGCCATGCCGGGCCGCGGAGCGCAGGACGCCGGCGGGCGCGGCCGGGCAGCCTGGGTCGGAGCGCCCAGCCGCCGTCACTGCGGCCTCGCTCCCTCGCGGCGCCGCTTCAAACCCACCCGCGTCAGCTGATCGGGGTTGCGGTCACGTGACCAGGGACCCCGGGGACCCACGTGACCCGATCCGGCCCCGCCCCTTGGGCCACAACGACCAGCACCCCCTTGCTGGAGCAGTGCGCATGCGTGCCTCCCCCCAACACACACACACACACCGATGCCCTGCGAGTCGAAGGCGGGCGCGAGGTCCTAGCGCCGACGCGCTCTGGGTTTGCGGGGTGGAAGGGCTGGCTCTGAGCCTGGCAATTGGCGAGCTCCGTCCTGGCTCCCTGTCATGCCCCGCGTCCGGTGCCAGCCTCGTGACTTCGATGTCCAGAGCCTGACCCCTTACCCTCCGCGGTGTCTGGTCATGACCCTGCATACTATCTGAAGGCTGCCTTTTTTTTTTTTTTTTTTTGAGACAAAGCCTCATTCTGTCACCCTGGGTAATGCAGCGGCGTCATCACAGCTCACTGGAACCTCTAACTCCTGGGCTCAAGCCATCCTCCTGCCTCAGCCTGCCGAGTAGCTGGGACCACAGGCGAGAGCCACGAGGACTGGCTAATTTTTCTATTTTTGGTAGAGACGGGGGTCTCGCTCTTGCTCGGGCTGGCCTCGAACTTCTGAGCTCAGGCGATCCTCCTGCCTCGGCCTCCCAGAGTGCTGAGATTACAGGCATGAGCCACCATGCCCGACCTAAGGCTGCCTTCTTCCTTTCTCCCAGAATGTCCTTCTGTCCCCCTCATCAGGACCAACAGCAAACCCAATTTCCTAACTATGTGCTAAATAGAACGACTTACCCTCTATGGCCCCCAGCCCAGAGCCCTCCAACACTTCTGGCCTGGAACACTGTAGCAGCCTCCTCCCTGATCCCAGATTCTATCCACACTGTTCTCCACTCAGCAACTAGAAGCATCATCAAAGAATAATTCTCATCTACCAGGGCCTGCCCTTGGCTTCCCATTGCTCTGAAATGACAAGCAAATCCCCCGACTCCATTGGTCAGAGATCTCTGGTCTGCACCCAATCTACTCCCATCTGTGGCCCCAGGGCCTTTGCATACTCTTGCCCTGGAGCATAATGATTAAGAACCTACACTCTGGAGGGCAATTTGGGTTTAAATCTAGGTGCAGGACAGGTTTGGTAGCTCGTGCCTGTAATTCCAGCATTTTGGGGGGCTGAGACCAGAGGATCACTTGAGAGCAGGAGTTCAAGACCAGCCTGGACAGCATAGCAAGGTCCCATCTCTAAAAACAAAAATTAAAATTAAAAAGAAATCTAGACACTGCCGATTGCCACCTCCACACCTTCCAGAGTCCTTTAAACTCCATGTACCTTGGTTTCCTCATCTGGAAAATGGGGATACTCCATCAGAGGGTACCTGCCTCATGGGGCTGCTGAGAGAATTAAATGAGATAATGCAAGAGCCGGTCATAAGGGTGGGCAAAAAGTACTGATTATTAAATTAGTGGTCATTCTGGTTATAAAATCCTTCCTTGAGAAAGCTGTCCCCCCATCTAAATCAGAAGTCTTTTTTTTTGGAGACAGAGTCTCACTCTGGGTAGAGTACGGTGGCATCATCACAGCTCACTGCAACCTCAAACTCGTGGGCTCAAGCGATCCTCCTGCCTCTGTTTCCAGAGTAGCTGGGACTACAGGCATGTGCCACCACACCAGGCTAACTTTTCTATTTTTGGTAGAGACAGGGTCTTGCTCTTGCTCAGGCCGGTCTTGAACTCCTGCCCTCCATCGATCCTCCCTCTTCAGCCTCCCAGAGCACTAGGATTACAGGTGTGAGCCACCGCGGTTGTGAGCTCTGTGAGGGTGAAGACCCCTGCAGTCAAGAGCTGTTTGTTGAATGCATAAACGAGCAGCCTCCTTCTGTGCAGTGGTGCACCTGTTACATTGGCTTTGAAGAGCAATGGGTAGGGGTAGGTTTGCGGAGCAGACGGGCCAGTGTGAAACCTCATGGGGGAGGCTGGGAAGCCTGGCTGGTGTGGCTCCTGGCCCCAGAAGGAAGCCAGGACACTGGGCTCCAGACTCTGGCTGGCCCCAGCCACGTGGTTACATCTCCAGATGAAGGGGCTGTGCGTCGGGAAGAAAGCGCAAAAGGCGAACCAGGACACAGAGCCGGGGAGCAGTGGGAGGATTTTACTAACTGCACAGCACACAACTTCCCCGGGCCCCTTGGATGCCAGCGCCCCCTTCAGCCATCAGGCCCCAGCAGCGCCCCTTGCTCCTGCACCCACCCGGGACTCTCGCCGGCAGGGAGGGCTGGGCTGGTAGCGTCACGGGTGGGAGAGCAGGGGTCAGGGCTGGGCACAGGATCAGGGTTAGGACTGGGGTCAGATTCATGGTCAGAGCTGGCCACAAGGTCGGGATCCGCATCGTGCCCAGGTTTAGGGTCAGGCGATTCCGCAGGATTAGGGCTGGGGGTGGATCTGGAGCTAGAGAGGGCCTTGGAGCTGGGATTGGGGACAGTGCCCAGCACAGAGCCAGGGTCAGGGCGCCTGCCAGAGCTGGTGCCGGGGCTGAGGCCCAGACCCGAGCCCAGCGCGGAGACAGCCTGCGGACCCAGGAGGGAGACCTGCCCCGGCCTCATCCCGGATGCAGGGCTCAGGTCAGGGCCGAGGCCCAGGCCCGCGGCGGCGGCGGCGGCGGCGGCAGCGGCGGCGGCGGCGGCGGCCGCGCCCTCGTGCACCCGCTTGTGCTTGGTGAGGCTGGAGGCTTGGCCGAAGGCCTTGCCGCAGAGCTGGCAGCGGTAGGGCCGCTCGCCCGAGTGCACGTGCAGGTGCTGCAGCAGCGCCGAGCTCTGGCCGAAGGCCTTGGAGCAGTGCGGGCAGGCGTAGGGCCGCTCGCCCGTGTGGATGCGCAGGTGGTGCTGCAGGTTGGAGCTCTGGCCGAAGGCCTTGCCGCAGTGGGGACAGCGGTAGGGGCGCTCGGCCGTGTGCGTGCGCTGGTGCTGCAGCAGCGCCGAGCTCTGCCCGAAGGCCTTGCCGCACTGCGGGCAGGGGTAGGGCCGCTCGCCCGTGTGCGTGCGCAGGTGCTTGAGCAGCGCCGAGCCCTGGCCGAAGCCCTTGGCGCACACCGGGCACTTGTGGGGCCGCGGGCCACCGTGCGTGCGCAGGTGCTGCGCCAGCAGCGAGCCGTGCCCGAAGGCCTTGCCGCACACCGGGCAGTGGTGCGGCTTCTCGCCGCTGTGGCTGGAGCGGTGCTTCAGCAGCGTGGAGCGCCAGCCGAAGGCTTTGCCGCACGCCGCGCACTGGTACGGCCGGGCCCCGGTGTGGATGCCGCGGTGCTGCGCCAGGGTGGCGCCGTGGCTGAACGACTTGCCGCAGTCGGGGCAGCGGTACGGCTTCTCGCCGCTGTGGGTGCGCCGGTGCTGGCTCAGCCCCGAGCTGCGGCGGAAGGCTCGCCCGCAGTCGGGGCAGGAGAAGGGCCGGGGCGGGCTGGCAGGGGCGGGCAGCACCGCGGGGCTGGTGGCCAAGACCTGGGGGCTGGCAGTGAGGTCGGACTCAAGGGAGTCCACATCCGGAGCGGCGGGGCTGAGAGTGTCGCCGTTAGGGTCAAGAACCAGGGGCACGGGGCCGATAACATCAGGATCGAGGTCGAAACTCGAAGACATGGGGTCGGGGTCTTGGGGTTCGGAATCGCGGTTGCCCAAGATAGAGCCCGGAGCGTCGGCATCGGGGTCCACATCCTCGGGGACGGGCTCCAGATCTTCGTAGCTGGGGTCCGCGTCTTCTGAGACAGTGTTGAGGTCGTCCGGGTCAGGCCCTGGGTCTTGCGACACTGGGTCCAGATCTTCGGGGCTGGGGTCCAGGTCCTCTGAGTCAGAGTCAAGCTCTTCATAGACCACCCTCAGGCCTTTGTGGCCGGGGTTCCTTACAAGGACTGAGCGCCGCATCCCAGGCCCCGAAGTGGCAGCCGCTTCTGGGGCAGGATCTGCAGAGGGGAGGACAGAGGCTGGATGCAGGTAGGTTCTGGGGAAGGGGGGCGTCTCTTGGGCCAGGGGACGCGGCTATGCCCCCAGAACCCACTACTAAGCGCACACACGGATCCTTCCCTTGTCTCCAACTTCAGGGAGATTTCTGACTGGCCCCAGCCAGGGCAGGGAGTAGAGGGACCCTGGCGGGACATGGTGGGACCCTCCCCTCTCAGCCCCAAACCTGGATGGAAGTCATGGGACCCGGCACTAGAGCTCTCCAGTGCCCAACGCCATGGCTCTGCCCCTGTCTCCATCCTGGGTTCCTCTTGTGGGAGGCTGGGGTCCTGTGGAGGAGACAGTCCTCAATTCTGAGTCCCTCCATGGGGGTTCCCTTATGGGGGAGAGGTGTCAGAGTTCCTGTGTTTCAGACCACATGGCCTGAATTCTTGTCCCATCATTGGAGGTGGCAGATTTGGGGGTTCCTGGTAGGGAGGGGGACCTCTGGTCACCTCCTAGACAGGTGGCATCCTGAGCTCTGGAACCTGTAGCTGGGGGACAGGAGTCAGGTGTGAACCATGGTCACTGGGGGAGGAGGACTGCTTGCCTTCTGGGCAGGAGACAACCTCAGTTCCAGACCTCATAGCTCAGGATGGGAATAAGTGTCAAAACATCCGTGTTCTCTCTCAGACCTAGAACTCCTTCCTAAAGCCAGAGTGTGAGAGAACGATGTAGGAAACCCCTCCTGGCTGAAAGGGGTAGACAGGAAACTAACAGACCCCACAAAAGTGGGGACAGTTTTCAGTACATCTGTTTTGTTTTGTTTTTTTCTTTTTTGAGACAGAGTCTCACTCTGTTGCCCAGGCTAGAGTGAGTGCCGTGGCGTCAGCCTAGCTCACAGCAACCTCAGACTCCTGGGCTCAGGCGATCCTTCTGCCTCAGCCTCCCAAGTAGCTGGGACTACAGGCATGCGCCACCATGCCCGGCTAATTTTTTCTATATATATTAGTTGGCCAATTAATTTCTTTCTACTTATAATAGAGACGGGGTCTCTCTCTTGCTCAGCCTGGTTTTGAACTCCTGACCTTGAGCAATCCGCCCACCCAGGCCTCCCAGAGTGCTAGGATTACAGGTGTGAGCTACCTGTGCCTGGCCAGTATATCTGTTTTGTTTTATTCCCCCCATTGGCTAGAAGATCCTGAATTCTTTTTTTTTTTCCTTTTGAGATGGAGTATCACTATGTTGCCCAGTCTAGTCTTGGATTCCTGGGCTTAAGTGATCCTCCTGCCTCAGCCTCCCAAGCTCCCAAGCAGCTGGGACTCCAGGTGTGTGCTAAACTGCGCCCCAACGGAGAAGATCCTGAATTCTGCCCGCTATGTGGGGACCCTGCTGGGTTACTGGGGGGAACACAGACTATGTCCTCCCATGGCTGGGGCACAGGGATGGTGCCAACACACTCATGCTCCTTCCTGGAGGAAAGGTTCCCAACTGAGCTCGATGCCAGGGTCATGGCTGGGGGCAGGCAGCCAGGGTGAAAAACAATAGCTGGGACTCCTGGGCATGACCTGTTGCAGAGATGCTTGAGCTGCCCGCTCCATGGCTGGGTGTAGATCTGTGCCTGGGGTGGGGGGGACCTCTGGCTCCCGTTTCAGAGAGGGGGACATCCTGAGCCACAGCCCCATAGCCTGGCGTAGTTATGCAAACAGCGGAGTTCTTGGCTGGTCTCCTCCACCCAGACCCTGTAGTTGGAGGGGGGGGCAGAGCAATACCTGGGTTCCCCCACCCTGGGTTCCTGAGGGGAAGAGAAGCCCTTGGATTGCTTCCAGAGGGAGGGGCCCCCTGAATTTCCATTTCCTAACTGGAAGGTGGCAGGAGAAATCACTAGGGTCCTTCCTAAGTTCCTGGGGGGCAGGTGGACCCACCTGCCCCCCAGGAACTTAGGAAGGACCCCACCCCTCCAGAACTCCAGACCCCAAGACTGGAGGGGGAGGGGAACAATAGCTAGGCCCCTTCCTGGGGTCCTAGGGGGTGGAGCCCCCCTGGGTGGCCCTCCTGAGGAAAGGGCCTCGTGAACTCCCGACCCCAGGCCCGGACGGGAGGTGGGAACAATACCGAGGGACCCGGTCCGATGGAAGGTTCCAGCCTCGCGGGCCCTACCCCCAGGCCGCAGCGGCGGGATGGACGCGCTAGGCCGGCGGGCCGCGGGGTCCCCTCCGATCGCGCCCGCGACCCCGCTCGCCCAGGCCGGGGCCGGCGGCGCGCGGGGCTGGAGGCGAACAGAGGTCGCCCCGGGCCGCGCCCCGCGCCCGGGCTCCCCGCCCGCCCCCGCCCGGTCCCCGCCCGGCCCCGGCCCGCTCGCGGGGACACTCACCCGGTGCCCCTCGCCCCTGCCCGGCCCGCCGCGCCCGCGCCGGCCGCCGGCGCCCCCCGGACCCGCAGGAAGCCCCCCGCCCGCCAGCCCCGCCGGCGGCCCCCTCGGCCCAGCGGCCCCGCCAGGCGCTCCCGGGGAGCGAGAGGGGCAGGCCGAGGGCCGCAGCGGGAGCTGCTGGGACTTGTAGTTCGCCCGCGCCCGCCGCGGCCGTCGCCATCGCCGCTGCCCCCGCCCCCCGGGCCAGTCTTTGTCCCGGCCCGGCCGCCCCGGCCGCGCCTTTGTCTGCGCCGCGCCCCGCCCGCGCCGCCGGGCCTGTCCCTCCGTGCGTCCCCGTGCCTGAGTCAGCCCCTCTCCGGCCCCGATCCTGCCTGTCCTTCCCTCTCTGCCCCCCTCTCTGTCTCTCTGTCTCGGCCTCCTGCCCATGTCTCCGATTCTGTGTGCACATAAGCGCCGCGCGCTAACCGATTGCGCCCCCGGAGTTGCTCTCTTTGTTCTTGCAGACTCGCGACGCGCGCACGTGCATCAGCCTCTGAGAAGCCCTGCAGCTTAAAACCAGGCCTGTCTGCTGAATCCACATTTCTCCAATTTTTATTTGTTTGGTGGGGTTTTTTTTATGGTGAGACCCTCCCCCATTTCTGGGTGACACCCTTTAACAATCTCCCCCACCAAGGAATGGCGTTGGGGAGCCCCTCTCTTAGTGCTTTCAGCCTCCGGCCCAGATGGTGGTGGGTCCCTGCGGTCCCTGGTGGGCTCCGGGTGGCTGAGGTAAGTGACGATGTCTGGAGAAGCTTAGACAGGGCTGGGAAGGGCTCTGGGCAAACTTTACCTGGAGACTCAGGTAAAGTCCCAGTCGTGGAGAGAGAGTGACAAAGTGACAAACCGGTCCTGGCCCCTGGCATCTGGGCTGTGGGACATCATAAACTGGGCCCAGGATATAAACAATGATCAGACAAGGCCACACTGTGACCATGTCTGGACCAAGATAATGACAAGGACACTCTACAACCACAAAAATGAATATACATCCCCTTCTCCTGACTCAAACGACTGCTGTGTCGTACCAGTGACAATCCCAAGACTATTTCCATCCTCCCACCTTGGAGATATAAATCACCGAAATACCCAGTCACCAGTTTGATCCCTGATTCCTGACAACACCATCCTAGAAAGGCTTCCAGTTTCCTTAAACCCACCCAGCATAAGCCCAAATCCTATAAAAAGCTCCCTTGCCACCAATTCCCCCTTATAGAGACACCCTGTGGTTCCCGAATATGCTATCCTCCTTGCCGAAGCAAGCTAGATAAACCTTGATTCTTTTGACTATAGGTGTGTTTCTGGTGGTCTTTGGGCAGTGGGTTTTTGTTTGTTTGTTTTGTTTCGAGACAGAGTCTTGCTCTGTCACTCGAGCTAGAGTGCCATGGTGGTCAGCCTAGCTCACAGCAACCTCAAACTCCTGGGCTCAAGCGATCCTCTTGCCTCAGCCTCCCTAGTAGCTGGGACTGCAGGCCTGCGCCACCGTGCCCGGCTAATTTTTTTTAGTTTTGGTAGAGACGGGGTGGGGTCTCGCTCTCGCTCAGGTTGGTCTGGAACTCCTGAGCTCAAGCCATCCTCCCTCTTCTGCTGCTGGGATGACAGGTGTGAGGCACCCCACCCAGCACACAAGCTTCTTGAATGTTCTTCTTCCCAAAGCTTAGAAAGTAACATCTGCTTGATTTTGTGGGATTGTAAGAGCCGAAATTTCTGCTTCAAGCTTCAAGAAGAGAGAGGTAATGAGGTGAGAGAGAAGATTGGGGTTATCAGAGAATTAGGGGACACTTGATGCCAGTCTAGGCTACTCCCAAACACTGAAGAGTTCCTGTCTACAAAGGTAACAGTCACCGTCGCTGGGAAGAGCCTATTATTAATAGCAGATTATCCATCACCCAGATTGTAACCAGGGGCAAGATGGGCGTGACACAGATCTGTTGTTAGGAGACAAGAGTCCAGCAAGGGTGGGCTCCTGATTCAGTGATCCTCCTGGGCTTGGGAAACCAAGTAACCCACAGATGGGCTGAGCAGGGCCAACCAATCACAGCATTCCATTCCTCTGGGTACAGTGATTGGTTCACTGTTAGGCATGTGACTCAGATGGGCCAATCAGCATATTTCTTAAATTCCAATGTGAGGCTTGAGCTGGGAAGACCTCCCCCGCATTTCTTTGGGGTCTTTAATTGTAACCATTGGGGATACCAGCATACTCTTTTACAACCGACCTGGGGGACTGAGAGATGGCGAAGGAGACAGAGTCCTGATGTGAAACCAGCATGCCTGATGTTAGACCCTAGCCCAGACTTTCTTGTTTCTAAATCCATAAAATCTCTTTTTGCTTGAGCCGGACAGAGCTCGGTTTTTGTCACTTGTAATCAAAATGACTTACGGCCGCTCACGGTGGCTCACATCTGTAATCCCAGCTACTATAGAGGCTGAGGCAGGAGGATTGCTTGAGGTCAGGAGTTCAAGACCAGCCTAAGCAAGAGCGAGATTCTGCCTCTACTAAAACTAGACAAATTAGTCAGGTGTGGTGGCACATGCTGTAGTCCCAGCTACTATAGAGGCGGAGGCAGGAGAATCATTGAGCTCAGGAGTTTGAGGTTGCCGTGAGCTAGGCTGACGCCATGGCACTCTAGCCCAGGTGACAGAGTGAGACTCTATCTAAAAAATAAAAAATAATTAAAAATTAATTTTAGACCAGGTGTGGTGGCTCACGCCTGTAATCCTAGCACTTTGGGAGGCTGAGGTGGGAGGATTGCTTGAGCTCAGGAGTCGAGACCAGCCTGAGCAAGAGCGAGACCCCGTCTCTACTATAAATAGAAATTAGCCGAACAACTAAAAATAGAAAAAATTAGCCAGGCACAGTAACTCGTGCCTGTAGTCCCAGCTACTCGGGAGGCTGAGGCAGGAGGATTGCTTGAGCCCAGGAGTCTGAGGTTGCTGTGAGCTACGCTGACGCCATGGCACTCTACCCAGGCAACAGAGTGAAACTCTGTCTCAAAAAAAAAAAATTAATTTTAAAATGACTTAAGACATTAACAATTTTAGGCACCATTCATTGAGCTGCAGCCAAGCGCCAGGCCCTGTTCTAAGCATAATACATACACATTTTGTTTAATTCTTGAAATCATCTGTGAAGGAGGAACTATCACCATACCCATTTTACAGATGAGGAAAGTGAGGGTCACAGCGTGTTCCTGCCCAAGAACAGGAAGGCAGATCCGAATTCTGCTATGTTATGCTCACCATTGACAAAGTTGCTTTCCTTTACATTAATCTTGGTTTTCTCATGGTCAAACCGATATTATTTTTTTTAGTCCATACCCTTTAGGGGGAGCTGAGTGGGATATAGGAGGGATAAATCCATAAAATACACCCAGAATCATCCTGATGTGGTGTCTTTCCCCACTCATTTAAACATATAAAGTTTCTGTTCTTCCCTGGCAAGCAATCCCAGGGCTGGTCAGTTCTATTGTTATGAAATGCTTCAAGTTGTGCTGAAATCTGGCTCCTTGTAACTCCTATCCATTTTTCACCTGGTGTCTTGGCTGTTTTAAACCATTCCTGGGATGAGGCAGGAGCCCAAATAATCCAGCAACTGGAGCTATGTGGAACTTAACACCAAAAAAAGCTTTTTTTTTTTTTCTTTTTGAGACAGAGTCTCACTTTGTTGCTAGAGTGAGTGCTGTGGCGTCAGCCTAGCTTACAGCAACCTCAAACTCCTGGGCTCAAGCGATCCTCCTGCCTCAGCCTCCCAAGTGGCTGGGACTACAGGCATGCGCCACCACGCCCAGCTAATTTTTTTCTATATATATTTGTTGGCCAATTAATTTCTTTCTATTTATAGTAGAGACAGGGTCTCACCTTTGCTCAGGCTGGTTTTGAACTCCTGACCTCAAGCAATCTGCCCGCGTTGGCCTCCCAGGGTGTTAGGATTACAGGCGTGAGCCACCGTGCCCGGCCACCCAAGGAAGCTTTCTAAGCTTCCTGGCAGGCAAGGCAAAAAGGGAAACCCTTTTTGTTCTAGTAGTCTCGTCCACGGGCAGACCAGCTTCATCAGAAAAGGATGAATTTATTGCAGTGGCTTTTGACCAGGGGAATTCCCCCCACCCAGGGGACATATGGCAATATCTGGAGATATTTTGGTTGTCACAACTGAGAGGGAGGTGTGTTACCGGCATCTACTTGGTAGAGGACAAGGATCGAGCCAAACATCCTACCATGCATGGGATGGCCTCCAACAAAGAATTATTTGATCCAAGATGTCAATCAGTGACAAACCCTGGTTTATCATGAAGAGACACAGTAAAGAGTGTAATGCAAAACATCTTTAGAGGATTCAAACATAAGAGTCACTCTGCAGCGAGCAGATTTTCTCGCGGTCAATGTGGATACCACGAGTGCAGGCACAAGGGCCATCTTGTCCCCATAGGCTGCAAAGCTGGACTCCTGCACTTCCTACTGAGATGACAACTTGGCCTGGAAGAACTGTTGCTGGTGGGGAAAGGGCTGCTGGCCAGGTTGAGGTTGGCCACTAGTGGCCCCGTTGGGTTGAGGGTTTTGGTCTTTAGAGGTCTGACTCGAGGTTCAGGAAAGCCATGTTCACTCCTTGAAACTGGGTGCCCAACAGCCTACAGGGGCAGGCCCTGGGCATGGCCACGAAAGCCCACTGCATGCCAGACAGGCCTGACCTCTTCCCCACCAGACCCATACCTTAAAGGTCAGGCGCTGTCCAAGGTCCTGGTCCTTGCTTAGCCCAGTCACTTATGGGCGTCAGGGCCCTACCCTGTGATCCTCTTCTAGACCTTTTTCTTTTTTTTTTTTTTTTGAGACAGAGTCTCGCTTTGTTGCCCAGGCTAGAGTGAGTGCCACGACATCAGCCTAGCTCACAGCAACCTCAAACTCCTGGGCTCAAGCGATCTTCCTGCCTCAGCCTCCCGAGTAGCTGGGACTACAGGCATGCGCCACCATGCCCGGCTAATTTTTTATATATATTAGTTGGCCAATTTATTTCTTTCTATTTTTATAGTAGAGACAGGGTCTCGCTCAGTCTGGTTTTGAACTCCTGACCTTGAGCAATCCGCCTGCCTCCGCCTCCCAGAGTGCTAGGATTACAGGCGTGAGCCACTGCGCCCGGCCCGACCTTTTTCATTTTGTCCCTTGCTGGACACTTACTCCTTTGGACATCACCGTGTCCTGATGGCTTTTGTCCATTTGTCCTGGACTCCGCCAGCCAGTGCACCACCATTCACTGTCCAGCCTCTGCCCACCATGGAGGACACTGCTGGGCCACTGTCAGCTGTGTCCGTCCATGCCCTTGAACAGCCTCTCCACCACTGAAAGCTTCTCCCTGCACCCTGGCCTTCCTCCCCTCTCCTCATCTTCATCTTCAGAAGGGAAGCCCCCTCCATGACCCCAGCCACATGCACTGACAAGTGCGTCTACTTCTCATTTCTAATGAGAGAGTTACTCCTTGCTCCGGTCCCCACCCGTCCAAGCATCCTCGCTTATGGCCAACTGATGGGGAGGGGTGGGGTGTTGCCAGGGTGATGTTTATTGCTGGCTGGGGCAGGGGTACATAGGAGTTTGGGGGGCCTGAGGGTCTATCTTCTCCCTGCAGCCCCTCTGGCGAGGCATGCCCAGTGGCACGTGACTCTCCTGCGCTGGTATGCCCAGTTTCAGCACTGGTGGGCCCTGGTGCTTGGCAGAAAACTCGTCCCTGTGCTGGGTTGAGAGGAAGTGCAGTCTGCCCAGCGGGGGCTCCACGTGGCTGTATTTGCACTGTGGAGTCAGGGTGGGCAGCGTTGCAGGGCAGCCTGGGGGGCGGCTGACCCACCCAGACCACCCTGGGGGCATCAAATGGTGGGTGGGGGCTCAGTCCAGGTTGGCTGCTTGGGGCCGGGGGGAGGTGGGCAAAAGGGACCCCAGTCTGGGCCGACCCAAGAGCTGATGAGAAGCCAGAGGGAAACCAGGGGTGCCCTGGAAACACCCCAGGACCAGGGCAATCCTAAGTAACTCTTGGTGCATAAGCATGGCTGGTGATACGAAGGTGCACCGGAGCCGACTCCGACATGACCCTGGGGTCTATGGCCATATCACCATGGCCGTGCCCGATCTCATCTGATCTCAGAAGCTAAGCAGGGTTGGGCCTGGTTAGTACTTGGGTGGGAGACACGACCCTTGCCTTGGGGTGAGCTAGAGATGACTTTCATGCTGGAGTGACATTAAAATGACCTTGAGCCTAGGGTGATCACTGACTCTGAGTCTGGGGTGACAGTTCACTCACCCTGAGATAACTCTACCCTGATTTGGGGGTTACCTGGCGAGGGATGTATCCCTTCCCCCTCCCTCCCTCACCCGCTGTAGCATCTCTTCGGTGATGGGGACTCGAGCTGCTCTGTGTGGCTTCAGCATCTTCTGGTTCATGGTTAAAAAATCGAATTCTGGAGATTTGAGTGGGTGCTGCTGAGTTGAGGAGCCCAGGGAGGTGAAGGGGGCCCGAGGGGCGCCAGACTAAGGGTAGGGGCAAGGGTTCAGGGTCCAAGCCTGCGCCAGCCCTGATGTTGAACAGGGGTGAAGGTTGGATTAGGAGCAGGTAGGGGGGCGGAGAAGGGGGTCGTGAGGAGGCCAGGGGCGGGGCCCGGCCAGATGAGTATGGTGGCGGAGCCAGGTAGGGAAGGCTATCTGGCTAGGGGGCGGAGTCAGAGTCAGAGGGAGGGAGAATTAGGGATTGGGAAAGGGGCGGAGCTAAGACCCAGCTAGAGACCCAGTCCCGCAGGAGGCGGGACATGGCCACGAAGGGGCGGGATTATCCATGCTGAGTCGGGATCCTGGTCAATTAGGAGGGGGATTTAGCCCTTCAGGAGGCGGAGCCAGAGAGTGGGCGGGGCCAGACTTGTGGCAAGGGCGTGGCTTCCGGGGGCGGGGCCCACACTGACCTCTGGTGCCCTGGGGCAGGTTGCTCGGCAGCAGGTGGAGGATGGGCGCTTTCTGCGCCCCTGCCGGATCTGTCTCTAAGGGGTAGTAGTCCGAGCCCATAGTGGTGTGGAAGTAGTGTCCAAGCAGCTTCGACTCTCCTAGGGGTATGTGACTCTCAAAGTTGTTTTGGTTCTCGTGGCGGTAGGGTGGCAGGGTCGGGGGCGGCGGCTGTAGGACCACATGACATCTGGGAAGCTGCCGGCGTTCGGGATGTCCCGCGGGGCCCAGTGGGAAGGAGGCAGCGGGCGCTGTGTGACCTTGGACCGCTCCCTCATCCTCTCTGGGCCCCAGGCGATAGCGTTGGGAGTTGGTACTGTTATCTCGTTTCAGTCAAGAGCCACTGAGGCTCGGAGTGATTCACTGACTTACTCTAGATCACTCAAATAGATCCCGGAGGCTCCTGCATACACCTCAAGCTCATTCCCACCCCAGGACCTCTGCACTTGCTACGTGCTCTGCCTGGGAAACCCTTTCCCCTGGTCGGCCCTGCTGCCTTCTTTTCCTGCTGACCTGGCCGTAGAAGAACTTCATGAGGGTGGCCAGAGAGCCAGGGCCGGGGCACCAGTTTCCTTTCAGGATGTGCGACTCTGGGGTCTGGCTGTGGCACAAAACAAAAGGCCCTGCCCGTGGCAGAGCAGGTGCTGAGCTGCCCTGGGGGCCCTGCGGGAGCTGAGGCGGGGCGGGCAGCAGCTCCCACCTGGCTCCCGGGGGTAGAAGTGCTCCGCTGCGGTGGTCCTGTCGTGGAAGAGGCCGTCTCCGGGAGGGATACTGACATGGTGGATGTGGGCCGCGGCCTGCGCCTTGTCATACCTGCAGGCAAAGTGTTATTCTACCAAGAGTAAGGTGAGGTAGGATCCATCCGGGCCCTTATAACTCCCAGGAAAGGAAGCAGGGCAGGGGTGCCCGATGGCGAAGTCACGGGGCGCTGATAGGGGGGTTCTAGCACAACAGCGTGCCCTGCCTGCCAGGGTCGAGACCTCGAGGCAGAGTATTGGCCCCGGAACCCTATGGGTCCCATCCCACCTGCTCCCGAGAGCCAGTTGTCCCAGCTGGGTGAGAAGACAGCGGTCCCTCTGTACCTGTCTGGGGGCAGGCCCTGGGGCCCGTACCCCTGTTTCTGCTCCGAACACAGGAGGCCATAACCAGTCTTACAGTCTCCAAGTTCCACTATGGAGTCGGCCTGTGGGCAGACAGGGAGGAGAAGGCCCAAACCACCCAGCCCTCATCACTGCCCTCCTCAGCGGCCCCAATCCAGCCTCAATTTACCCTCTTACACATCGAGGCAGGTGGGCCTGGCAGGGCCTGGAACTGTTTCTGGTAGGAAGTCCCCTCCTGTCTCATGTAGTCCCAGGTGAGGATGTTGGGGCCCCCTGAGGATAGGCAATGGGGGGGGGGAGCGAGGGATGGAGAGAGAGAGGGAGAGAGTGGGATAGATTCTCTGCAGCCTCAGGCCACTGGAATTTCATTCCTTGCCTGGAAAGAGGAGTTGGGCTGTCCCTGACCAGTCTAGATTGAGGCCCATCTGGTGAACACCAAAAAAATAAAAATAAAAAATAAAAAAAAGAATTAACAGTACCAAGAATAACTACCACGTACTGTACGGAGCCAAGGTCAAGTGCTTTGCACCTCATTCTTGGTCATGGTACTACAACCCCCATCCTACAGCCCCCCTGGGCTCAGGGAGGTCCAGCGACTTGCCAGAAATCACAGAAATTAGGAGCCAGAACTAAGAGCCAAATCCAGGTAGGACAATCCCTGAGCCCAGCTTGTAGGGTCTCTGTCTAGTGGTGTCCCCTAGAAGGCCCCCGGGAAAGACAGAATTGCAAAAATCACACGAATGGCAGCTGCGAGCAGTTTCCATGGTTTCTGAGCCTTGGTTACTGCTGCCATTTTGGGCTGGATGATTCTCTGTCGCGGGGGCTGCCCCGTGCAGGGTGGCAGTGCTTAGCAGCATCCCTGGCCTCTACCCGCTGCATGCTAATGGCACCCCCGTCCCCCGTCCGTGACATCCAAAAATGTTCCCAGACATTGCCAAATGTCTCCTGGCCGGGGGAGAGTTATAGAGTCCTGGCTCCTCTTTGAGAACCACTGCAGCCGGGCCAAGCGCGCGCTCACCGAGGTGGCTGCTGGGCGCGCGGGGCAGCGGGCACGCGTCGTGGGGCGGAAAGAGCTCCTGGTGCGTGGTGGCCGGGATGCGCAGCTTGTCCGGGTCTCCTGGAGGCACCGAGTCACGGTCGAAGATGAGGCGCGCGCCGCGGATCTTCTCTCGGGCGCGCGCGGGCAGGTCCGGCCAGCCGTAGGCGGCGCGCGCGTTGGAGAACCTGGTGCTGGTGCGCGCGTCCTCGTGCACGCGCACGTTGCTGGCCAGCATGGCGAGCGTGCGCGCCCTATGCCGCTCCGGCGGCGGCGCGCAGGGCGGCGAGAACGCGCGGCGCGCCTCCGACAAGAACTCCGAGTGCCCGCAGCGCTCGTCCACTTGCAAGAGCCGCCTGTAGGGCAGCCCCAGGGTTGGCTGCGGGGGGGCCACCGGGTATGCGGGGAAGTCTCGGTGCGACGTGGAATGCATGGCGCCCCGCCGCAGCCGCGGGTCGGGCCCCAGCTGGAAGTGCGAGGCCTTGAGGAAGTCCAGCTGGGACATGGGGCACGGCAGGAGGGCACCTGCGGCCATCATGGGACGTGGCACCACCTGGGCGGGGGCAGAGGCGCGGGACTGAGCGACTGCCCGCCCAGGACAGTGCTACCTTTCATTCCTTTGTGTGCGCCAGGCACCGGGCTGGGGGCTGAGGCCCCTGTGGCTGGCCCCAGGGAAACTAGAGAAGTAAAGAATCATTTAGGCGGTGGCTCTCGCCTGCAATCCTAGCACTCTGGGAGGCCGAGGCTGGTGGATCGATGAAGGTCAAGAGTTCGAGACCACCCTGAGCAAGAGCAAGACCCCCACCTCTACTAAAAATAGAAAGAAATTAATTGGCCAACTAAACATATATAGAAAAAATTAGCCAGACATGGTGGCCCATGTCTGTGGTCTCAGCTACTCAGGAGGCTGAGGCAGGAGGATCGCTTGGGCCCAGGAGTTTGAGGTTGCTGTGAGCTAGGCTGACGCCACGGGACTCTGGCCTGGGCAACAAAATGAGATCTGCCTCAAAAAAAAAAAAAATCATTCAGCTAGTGCCTACTATGTGCCACTCACTGTTCTAGGCCCTGGGGATGGGGGGAATTACTACCTTCAACAGACCTAAAGGCCCGCCCTCGTGTCATCGATAATGAGGCAGGAGGTGACACACAATACTGAATAAATATAACAACATAAATGGAAGAGTACGTTTAAAAAAAAAAAAGTCACACAAGGCAGAAGGCTAGGGTTTGGAGTAGGGTTTTGGGATTTTAAACCCGGTGACCAGGGCAGGTCTCACTCAGAAGATGATTGATCAAAGACTGGGAAAAGGTGAGGAGGGGGACATTTGAGTATCTGGGGAATAGCATTTCAGGCTGCAGGAATAGCAAGTGCAAAGGCCCTGAGGCCAGTAGGCAATGGGATTGGAAAGGTAATGGGAGGCCAGGTCCTCCAAGGCCTTGGTGAGAACCTCGGCTTTTTCTCAGAATGAGGTGGGAGCCATGTGAGGATTTATAGCAAAGAAGGGACGTGTTATTATAGGAAGAAAAAAAAAAGTGTATCCGTGGTCAGTATTCATTGATCACTCACTTTGTGCACATTTTTACCAAATGGATCCCATGAGGTGGGTTTTAACCACTATGGCACAGAAGAAGTTGAGGCTCTGGGAGGTCATGATTTGCTTGGGATTTGAACATGGGACATGACTGCGTCCTACAGTTTGTCTGATATGGGAAACCCCCCCCCCCCCCCCCCCCCCCCCCCCCCCCCCCCCCCCCCCCCC
>VSMD01006857.1:0-18820 GCA_008750895.1 Mirza zaza | reverse complement strand
AGGGAGCCAGCCCATGTCTACACTAACTAGCCCATGTCCATACTAACCAGCCCATGTCCACACTAACCAGCCCAGGGAGCCAGCCCATGTCTACACTAACCAGCCCATGTCCATACTAACCAGCCCATGTCCTCCACACTAACCAGCCCATGTCCACACTAACCAGCCCAGGGAGCCATCCCATGTCCATACTAACCATCCCATGTCCACACTAACCAGCCCATGTCCACACTAACCAGCCCAGGGAGCCAGCCCATGTCCATACTCACCAGCCCATGTCCACACTAACCAGCCCATGTCCACACTAACCAGCCCATGTCCACGCTAACCAGCCCATGTCCATGCTAACCAGCCGAGGGCTGCCTATCACCCATAGCAACCGCGCCAGGAGCCAGCCGCCGTCGAGTCGGCCTTGCTGGCAGCCAGAGCGGGGACTTCAGCAGCAGCACAGGAAGCAGACGAGGCTTCTGCCATGGTCAGACCCTGCTCCAAACTCCCAGCTTCCCTAGTCTCTGTCCCAGCTGCTCTCTTGGGACCAAGCAGTGACAGCCAAATGTGTCCTCTTAACCCATCAGACAGAGGCCCTGCCTCGATTTCCCCTCCAGCCCCTGGCCCTGGGCAGCAGCCTGCGTCCAGCTGCACCTGCGCCCTTCCCTGTCCCCCACTGTGACGCTCCCTGCCCCTGCCGGCCCACCCCTCACTCCCAGGCCCTGAACGCACCGCCGTGCCTGCTCTCATTTTCCTGGGGGAGCCTCAGGTCATTTCCAGCGACCCCTCACGGGAAGTAACTTTTGCGCTCATGGCGCCGTCTCTCAGGCGTGGTGCGTGATGTCAGGAATCTGCGATGGTTGTGACTGTTTTTGCGACAAATCAATAAGTAAACTGTAGGGAAATATGAGCAGCACTGCCCGCCTTCCGACAGCCGGCGTGGGCCTGGCCAGTCCTCGTCTCCCTCAAACCCGCCGCGAAGTCTCATTGCTCTGCAGTTACGGAGCAGTCGGGACGGCTGAGGGACGGCACGGAAATGATAATTCTAGAGCACTGGATTGGACTGTTCTCAAGAAAACTGGAGAACCGTGATCTCGAGAAATCATCTCTGCAGAAGCCCTCTCCCCGTTCCCCGCCCTTGACACACTGGCTGCCGCACTAGAAAGAAATTTTCTTCGGGGCCACGTTGCTTTATCAGGAAGATAGAATAATAACCTCTAAGATAGAACGATCCTTTCTGATTCAATGAAAAATTTGTTATTTTTTATTGTTTTCCGTGCGTGAGCTATATGCAACTTGGAAAGTAGTTCACATGGCTCCCAAGGAGAAGAGACACGAGTCACATACGCTTCACGAGGCCCGGGCTCAAAACGAGTGCGAGTTAAACACAACTCACAGCGCAGTTACTGTGTTAAAGAAGCTGCCACTGGCGACGCCCACTTTACATTGCCGCCCACCCTGGCTGGAGAGAGCCGAGCAGGGGGCCACGTGCCCCGGGCCTGAGCCCGAGCCCGACACGCGTGTGCTGGGAGGTCGGGCCACGCCATGGGGGAGGCAGGAGGCCGCAGTGGGGCTCCTGGGATGTCACCTCCTCCTGCCGGCACAGACGAGGCAGGTCCCCAAGTCTTCACCGCGCAGCAGCCCAGCCGGCCGGTGAGAAAGAGGCGGGAGAGGCAGGGTCCTGGCCTTGCACTGCGGAGGGGCCGAGGGGCCGAGGGACAACCAGACCCAAGAGCAGCCATCCCCCCACCCCCTGCCCGTCTGGGCGTCCTCCGGCCTCACTTCCTCTCTGCCTCCTGCTCCCTCCGCCCCGCCGTCCCCTGGAACCCTTGTCCTTGGCCGCCCTCACCCAGAACAGACAGCTGCCCTCCCGCCGGAGCTGGGACGCAGCCCTCCGCGTTCCTGGGGCTCTCCCGTGTCACTGGGCTTTCGCGGGCTGTGTCCTGGCCCTAGGGCTCTCCTGTGTCACTGGGCTTTCGTGGGCTGTGTCCTGGTCCCAGGGTTCTCCCGTGTCACTGGGCTGTGTCCTGGTCCCGGGGTTCTCCCGTGTCACTGGGCTTTCTCGGGCTGTGTCCTGGTCCCGGGGCTCTCCCGTGTCACTGGGCTTTCTCGGGCTGTGTCCTGGTCCCGGGGCTCTCCCGTGTCACTGGGCTTTCTCGGGCTGTGTCCTGGTCCCGGGGCTCTCCCGTGTCACTGGGCTTTCTCGGGCTGTGTCCTGGCCCCGGGGCTCTCCCGTGTCACTGGGCTTTCTCGGGCTGTGTCCTGGTCCCAGGGTTCTCCCGTGTCACTGGGTTGTGTCCTGGTCCCGGGGTTCTCCCATGTCACTGGGCTTTCGCAGGCTGTGTCCTGGTCCCGGGGTTCTCCCGTGTCATTGGGCTTTCTCGGGCTGTGTCCTGGTCCCAGGGCTCTCCCGTGTCACTGGGCTTTCGTGGGCTGTTTCCTGGTCCCGGGGCTCTCCCGTGTCACTGGGCTTTCTTGGGCTGTGTCTTGGCCCCGGGGCTCTCCCGTGTCACTGGGCTTTCGCGGGCTGTGTCCTGATTCTGAGGCCGTGACACGGAGGTGCTGCTCACGCCCCTTTATGTTTTCTGCGCCCGTCTTTAGGTAGGGCAGTTCTCGGGCCGGCCCAGCCCCAGAAGGCAAAGGTGGTTAAGTCCCCTCCCCCTGCCCGGGCACCGAGGGATGCTACTGTTCGGTTCTGGAATCTGAGCTGAGGGGGGCCGGATGCTGTGACTCAGTTTCCCTGTTGGCCGCTTGGGTGCTTACACGGAAGGAGGCTGGGCCGTGGGTGCCGCTGTCCTCAAGCCGCTGGTGGTCGGTTTCACGGGGCCTGTCGCCACCCTGTGACGCCTAGGCTGCTCCCCACAAGCAGAGCCCAGACGGGGATCCGTGTTTGTGGGGTGGTCCCAGGGACCCCTGGCCAGGCGAGAGGGGAAGGCCGAGGCTCCCGGGGCGGGGGGCAGGTGCGTGTTGTGGGGGGACTCGGGGTGTCCGAGCATCCTCAGGGGTCCCACGGAGGGAAGGCGCCGCAGACTCCTCCCCAGTGTCCCCCTGGGTGGCTGCGGGCGGCAGGGGGACCCGGCTCCTCCTGCTCCGTCCTGCCTGGGGAGGGGTCGCAGGCACCAGGTCCGGACAGCGAGGCCAAGGGCCGGGCGGGCTCTGAGCTGCTCCGCTGTCCCCCGACGGCTGAGGACAGGAGCCACCACCGCACCGGGACGGCCCTGGAGTGACCCGGCCGCTAGACTGGGGGTTGGCACGGGTCGCGGTGCTCGAGGGGACCAGGGTGGGCCCCAGGAGCCGTCTTCTGTCTCCCCAGGTTGACAGGGGGGTGTGGGGAGGGTGGGGGCATGCTCCCTACCTGTCTGTTCCTGTGGCGACGGAGCCCGGGAGGGTGTCCGAGTGGGGCGGAGCCTGCCCCTCCCACACAGCTATTTCAGAGCAGACGGAGCTGGCAAAGTGGTTCTGATTTCCCCGTCCCTGAGACAGAAATATAAAACCAGAGCTCGGAGTGGCGTTTGAAGCACCTTTACGCAAGAGACCCCGGCTCAACTTTATTTCTCCTCGGAACCCGAGGGGGCTGGGGCGGGGGGATCGATGGCCGTAACTCGGCGGCCGTGCCGGGCAGGCGTCGGCTGGCGGCCAGCAGAAGGAGAATTATGCGGCAATATTTTTTCGGGGGAAGTTATTAAAATATTGACATTTCGTCTGCACAGGTTTATCCCTCAGACAGGGCTAATTTAATTACGTTCCACCCCCTGAGTGCTGTGTGCCCTATATCAGTCAGATTCTTCTAGAAGCACCAGACACATATACTGTCAGTTTTGGAGGCTTTCCTGGAATTTATTTCAAACTTCCCACAGGCTTTAAAAAAAAAATTCTCATTCCGAAAGGAAGCGAAGCTGGAAGTCCTGTGTGCTGGGATGCTGCTTTTACGGTGGCCGAGAGACACGCCATGGTGTCTCCCCGCAGGGACCCTCCCAGAGGAGCAGGGCGGTCCTGGGCCAGGTCGAGCTCATGGCAACTGAGTGCGCAGGCTGAGGGCGGGGGCGGAGCGAATCGTTCCTATGTGCCCAGTAGTACCTTAGGTGCAGCGATTGGGCTCGTCTGTCCTCCTGGTCCACTGCGTGTGACGCTGAGACCTTCCGGAAGCAGCGCCCCGGGGAGCTGGGATCACGCGTGTGGGCGAAACAGCGCGGTGGAGCAGTCCGTGAATCGGGTGAAGGGAACGGGCAGCCCAGAGCCGGGAGGGGCCCGGGGAGGGTGCGAGAGTGGGCGACGGTCACGCCGAGGTGGGAGTCTGTGCGCGCACGCGTGTGCGTCCGTGCGCACGGGAGCTCTGTGTGCGTGCACGCCTGACAGCACGCTTCCTGGCTAAGCGCAGAGCTCGCGGTCAGGAGTGACGGAAATGAGCTGTGGTTCCGAGGGGGGAGGAAGGAGCGGTTCTTTCGGGTTCCTGCTTAGAGCCGCGTCCCCACCTCGGCCCTTTGCATGGGGCCGTCCCCTGAGCGGCAGCCGCTGCACCCACGCCACCCTCCAGAGCCAGGGGCAAGCCCCGCCCCCGTGTGACGACCACACGTGTCCTCTACATGTGGCCAAATGTCCCCCGGGGGCGGCACCCTCCAGCTGAGCATCACCGGCCGCAGGTGTGACGGTGTCTGGAAATGGACTGTAGGGGGCAGGGGGGTCAGTCCCTTCCTCCCGCCCGCCCTGGGCTGCCGAGGGGCCAGCGGGGATGTGACCCAAGGGACGTCTCAGTTTGGTTTTCTTTGTGGTTAATACGTCGGATGATTTATAAATCTTCCATAGAACATTATGACAGTTAAAAAAAAACAACCCAAATAGCCTGTGAAATTAGCACAGACATGGCACCTTCAGAGGGTCAGGCTGGCCCTCACCTTCCTCCCTCCGCTGTTTGACGCGTGGGTTTCTGTGAGAGGGAGACGAGGAAGAGGAGGAGGCCGTTCTCGCAGCGGGGGGCCTGGCTGGTGGGTGGGGGCCAGGCCAGAGCCCCCACCAGGCAGGCCACAGGCACCTGCCCGTCCTGCCGAGTTGCTGGGTGACAACAGTCATTGCCTCCAGACGACACCAAGAAGGGAACGCACACATCCTTTCAACTTTTCCTTGGGGAGATTTTCGAGGCAGGTTGGAAAATCCCTCCCGTTCAGACAGAAATAGAAGCCCTTCACGCTCAGCCGAGCAAAAACGCAAAGGTGATTTGTAAAGTGAGCTGTGATCTGCAAAAGTCGCCAGACTGACTTCATGTCAAATGCCAAGAGTTGTACGTAGTGTCACTGCCGCATTTCAAAGTCGGGTGTTTGGGGCTGTCCCAAGTTCAGTCTTGTCCCCCAACGTGGGGGCACAGGCTTTACCTTCAGACGTGGCCCCCTGTCGGGGCTGTGCTGGCTTCTGGGGAGACACCTGAGGTCCCGGTGCTCAGCCCCCGTGGCTGACGCCCCCTCTCTGCCCGGGCTGCTGCTGGACCCAGGCGTCTGCTCGTACCTCTTCAGAAACGGCCTCTGTCCTCTGCCCTAATCACACAGTGACATTCACCGGATGGTGTTCTAAATAATTGCCCTGAAAGCGCAAAATATTAATTAAACAACTGCGCCAGGCTCCTTCCCGGTATTTTGCGAGTGTGGGTTTGCGGGTGGGTGTTCTGTTGTGGGTTGGGACTGCGGAGGTGTCAGAGGCCTTGGGCTGTGGGGAGAGCTGGGTTTGGGGAGTCCAGAGAGGAGAAGACCCTCCCGCAGGCACCTGGGCAGCTGGCCCTGGTGAGCCGCTGGCCCTGCCCTGCCCAGCCCACCCCGCCCCTCCCTCTCAGCCCCTCCCAGCCTGCCCCTCCCTGACTGCCCCTCCCTGACAGCCCCTCTCAGACTCTCCCTGCCCCTCCCAGCCTGCCCCTCCCTGCTCTGCCACCCTACTGCCCTGGCCCCTGCATCTCCAGGCCCCCCAGCCCTTCCCTGCCAGGAGCACTCTGCCGGCTTCCTCTCCGATGGCTCCACTGCGGGCCTGGTGGCCAGGTCCTCTCAGTCTGAGCCGCCTTCTGGCCGCACTGTCTCCTGCCTCCCCCACCTGCTGCCCCATCTTGCCTCGTCCAGCTGTTCCTGGAGCAGAACACTGGCTTCTCCCACCTCTGCCTTCTTTTTTTTTTTTTTTTTTGAGACAGAGTCTCACTCTGTTGCCCAGGCTAGAGTGAGTGCCATGGCGTCAGCCTAGCTCACAGCAACCTCAAACTCCTGGGCTCAAGCGATCCTCCTGCCTCAGCCTCCTGAGTAGCTGGGACTACAGGCATGCGCCACCATGCCCGGCTAATTTTTTCTATATATATTAGTTGGCCAATTAATTTCTTTCTATTTATAGTAGAGATGGGGTCTCGCTCTTGCTCAGGCCGGTTTCAAACTCTTGACCTCGAGCAATCCGCCTGCCTCGGCCTCCCAGAGAGCTAGGATTACAGGCGTGAGCCACCGCACCGGCCCCTCTGCCTTGTGGAGGAAGCCTGGCCAGCTTCTGGTATTCAAACACACGAGGAATGTGTCCTCCTTCTAAGAGCCCCCAGACCTGTTCATGAGCTCTCATGGCTCTGCGTCGGTGGCCGACTTCCGTGGCCGACTTCTGTGGCTCCCGTGGCATCTCATGATGACTTCTCCTCCTCCACGAGCTGTGGAGGGCAGGGATGGTCCTCGCCAGCCGGTCCCAGTGCTCGTGAGCCTGGCCTACAGCCGGCTTCCCGGATCTGTGCCAAAGGAGGGAGAGAGAAAACAGTGTTTACAGGAACCAGATTCTAACATTCAACACCCAAAGCTGTTCGGAGCCCACGCTTGTGTGAAGGAGAGAGTGGTCCCTCGGACGCGTGGCAGACGGTCTGTGTCAGCAGCAGACGAGGACACAGCGCTGCCTTCTGGCACCTCCTGGTGCCTTTCCTCACGCGGCTCCAGGGCTGCCAGGACCCAGCCCTCAGCCTTCCCGGCCCCGACCCCGGCTGTCCCTGGCGTCTCCGCTGGTCCCCTCCGCCAAGAGGTTGAGTGGCCCCCGGGGGCTGTTATGGATGTCAGCATTATCAGGGAGATGAAAATTGTAAGTGCTACTTTGAGTGAAATGGTGATTTGGGTTTTACAGGCAGAAATCATTCGTTTCAGCAAACGGATGCGTTTTTCCCAGGGAGGACTGGCGGCTGGCCGGGCGGACAGCGGGCAGGCATCGTCCTGTGGACAGAGCTCGTGGGGTGTCACCCGGGCAGTGCCGGGGGTAGTCGGAGGAGGCGGGGCCGTGGGTAGTCGGAGGAGGAGGCCGGGCTGTGGGTAGTCGGAGGAGGCAGTGCCAGGGGTAGTCGGAGGAGGCCGGGCCGTGGGTAGTCGGAGGAGGCCGGGCCGTGGGGAGGAGGCCGGGCCGTGGGTAGCCGGAGGAGGCCGGGCCGTGGGTAGTCGGAGGAGGCCGGGCCGTGGGGAGGAGGCCGGGCCGTGGGTAGTCGGAGGAGGCCGGGCTGTGGGCAGTCGGAGGAGGAGGCCAGGCCGTGGGTAGTCGGAGGAGGAGGCAGGCCGTGGGTAGTCGGAGGAGGAGGCAGTGCCGTGGGCAGTCGGAGGAGGCCGGGCGTTCTCCCCACTCTAGACGACTCAGCCGGGGCGCCCCAGTCCACAGCCCCATAAAAATGCAATAAGGCTTTCAGCTGTAAGTTGAAGTCAATTTTCAATCATGATACTTGTACACTGTGGGTTTTATAGAAACAGTTTCATTAATATTAAAAAGCCTTTTATTCTCTCATTTTTGAGCATGAAAAGGCACCAATTTCCACAGGTTCTGGACCGACTTGCGGGATCTCTGGGGCCCTCTGGGTCTGCCTGGGAGGGGCGTGGCCTCTCCTGGGGGGCGGGGATTTGGGTCAGAAGCAGCAGGTGCCGCCTCTCCGGCCTTGGGAGCCCTCTCTGCTGGGGTGACGCAGAGTTGCCAACGTCCCCGCAGCCGAGGGAGAGGAAACATGCCTGGGTCAGACGGCAACGCAGCTCGAAACGCACTACAAACCCGCCTGCACAGCGCCTCGTGCTTTTCCATGGAGGCTTCCTCCAGCATCCGACGGCATCACCAGAATAAGTCTCTGTGGAAATAGACGGTTCCGTGAGGCTCTGGCCGTGGCTTCCAGGAAAGAGGACTCGTGTGGGGAGGGGCTGAGCTCATCCACATTCTCACCATGTTTCCCTTACACGCATGCACAGCTCATCTCATTCAAACTCCATCACATGTGCACAGCTTATTACATATGCACATGTCATTACATATGCACAGCGCATCACATACGTAAATCCCCTCACATGTGCACAGCTCATCACAGGTGCAAATTCCATCACATGTGCACAGTGCATCACATATGTAAATTCCATCACATGTGCACAGTGCATCACATATGTAAGATCATCACACGTGCAAAGCTCATCACATATGCACAGCACATCACATATGCACAGATCATTACATGTGCAAAGCTCATCACATGCACAGATCATCACATGTGCAAAGCTCATCACATATGCACAGTGCATCATATATGCACAGATCATCACATGTGCACAGCTCATCACATATGCACAGATCATCACATATGCAAATCCCCTCACATGTGCACAGCTCATCACATATGCACAGATCACATATGCAAATCCCCTCACATGTGTACAGCTCATCACATATGCACAGATCATCACATGTGCACAGCTCATCACATATGCACAGATCATCACATGTGCACAGCTCATCACATATGCACAGCGCATCACATATGTAAATCCCATCACATGTGCATAGCTCATCACATATGCACAGATCATTACATATGTAAATCCCATCACATGTGCACAGCTCATCACATATGCACAGATCATCTCATGTGAACAGTTCTGCAAATCCCATCACATGTACACAGCTCATCACATATGCACAGATCATCACATGTGAATAGCTCATCACATATGCGCAGTTCATCACATATGCAAATCCCATCACATGTGCACAGCTTATCACAGGTGCTTAGCGTGTGTGCACCACTCAGCCCCCCGGGCTGTGCAGCAGGAAGGACTAGGGCAGGTGCTTGCCTCAGTGTTACCTTGGGGGGCTCCTCTGTGTCCCCCGCACCCCTGCCACGAGAGCCGGCATCTGACCTGCACTCGGAGCAGGAGCAGCGTGGGAGAGGCACAGTCAACGGTTTAACACGCACTTCAGACACAGGATTAGATCAGCTGGGCCGGGACTAGGCTACGTTTCCATGCGGCCGAGGGAACAGAGCCTCTCCAGCAGCCAGGACCTCACAGCGGCTGCGGGGCGGAGGGGCAGCGTCCGTGCAGAGACTGCACTTTTTTATCTCCAAGATTTGTAATGAATTCTTACACATCTACTTCTTCTTGTTTTATTCCTGCCTGTTCTGTTTCAGAATTCCTTGCTGTGCCTTGATTTACTCATTTGACACTTACCCACCCCCAGTATCCCGCTCTCTGCTGGAGCTGGGATCTGCCCTTGTCAGCAGCTCCCCGTGGGATCTGCCCACTGGGGACAGCGTGGGAGAGCCGAGGGCGGCAGGAGGGAGAGCCGAGGGCGGCAGGAGGGAGAGCCGAGGGCGGCAGGAGGGAGAGCCGAGGGCGGCAGGAGGGGCCTCCGTGCAGCCTCCACGGTGACTGCGCCACCGGGGCTTCCCTTCCATCCACGTGCTCACCTCCCTGCATTCCCCCAAAGCTCCATCCCTGTGTGACGCTCCGTCCATTGCTGTGCCCTGCAGGAAGGAATAATGCTGCCAGTTAGACTGTCGTGTCACTTACGGAAAGACGTGTCTGGATTTCAGAGACGTTGAAACGTCTCTGAAAACTATAGCCGAGACCACAGGGTTTTCAGGTGTCTGTCGGACGACTCTCTGAGATTCGTGTCCCGATGGATGGCGTGTGTGCTGCCTTTGCCTTTCTGTAAAGAGAACCTCATCACGTCACCGTTTGTCACCTGTGCACTCCTGCCAGCCCAGGTCCCTTCACGCCTTTTCATGCTCCGAGGGGCGGGGGCTGCCACGCCGTTCTGTGGCACCTGCTGTCGGAGATGTTGCGTCACCCCCCGAGGGTCACACGGGGGCAAGGACGGTTTGGGTCCTCTTTTTCTTATTGCATTTCCTCTCCTCGTTTGGAAGGTAGCTACTACATGTCTATTCTTAGCAGGTGCCCTAGATATTTTAACATATGTACTATTCATCGAACTCTGGAGTTAGTCAATGCCCCTCTCCTTCCTTTCAACAACCGTGGACCGTCCGGTGCGGAAATTCTCATCGCCTCACGCCCGATCTCAACCTCACGCCTCTGGCCAGCATTTCCCCCCGCCTGCCACCCCCAGGGAGTAGGTGCTGGTTTCATGGTCCGTGTTTGCTTTGATGGCCACGTGTTTCCCACCATCTTTACTCATCTTCTCTCACCGCAGACCTGCCACCTGAGGTCCTTCCCGTCCGCCTAAATCGCGTCTTTTAGAGTTTCCTTTGCTGAGTGTCTATTGGCATGTGGTAGGCTGTAAAAATGGCCATAAATTCTCCCTGTAACAAATCTATTTCTCCACTGCATGGAGCTGCTTGCTCGGTGGGGCTCTGTCTCCTGCTCTGCTTTGGACCCCGGGACCACCCTGCGGGCTGAGAGCCCCCAACGAGGAGAGTTGGGGTGCCCCAGCCAGCAGCCTGCCAGCCGGCAGACGAGGGAGTGAGGCCATGCTGGGTGGCCCCGTGCCGACCAACCACCAGCTGGTAACTCTCAGAACCACGAAGGTTTTGAACCACTAAGTTTGGGGTGGTTTGATTTGCAGCAAAAGCTAAGTTACTCGGGACCAGCTTGATTTTACCTTCCTAAAATATCTTTGTTTCATCTTCATTCTAGAGACTTCTAGAACTGGGGTAGAATTCCAGGTTGAAAGTTATTTGTCTCAGAGCTTTGAAGACGTTCAACTGTCTTAACTTCCACTCTGCGCCTGGGACGTCACCCGGTCATTATCTTTCTTTCGTGAGCGATTGCTCCCTGACCCCCTCGCCAGACAGGATGATTTTAAGAATTTTTCACTGTCTTTGATGTTTTTTAGTTTCAAAACGATGCATTTAGGGTGAATTTAGTATTATTTATCCTGCTTAGGAGTTGCAGGGATTTTCAAATAGGAGATTTTGTGTCTTTCCATCATTTGGGAAAATTATCAGCTATTATCTCTTGAACCACTTTGGTGGGTGAAATCCTGCCCACAGCCGGCACTCACAGTCTGCATGATAGCTTGTGCTGTTCATTGACGGCGAATCCGTTTTGCTCTTGTGTGATGAGGAAAGCTTTAAAGGACTGAAAGCTTGTTTTACTTTACAGGCAGCTTTAGGAAAATAACTACAATAACACCTACTAAGGACTTGTTAAAAGGTCACTGATTCGTAGTAATTTATTAGCTGGACATACACACTGCAACTGCAGAGATAAAAGCTGTAAAAGTAAAAGCTTTTGGCTGTCAACTAAAGTCGACGCTCGGCTGTGCGCGTTCATCTGTGGCTGTCGACTACAGTCCATGCTCGTACCGAAGTGGTTAAAAGCTGCCTCTTATCATTTTTCTATTTCCTTTAAAAATCCAAATAGACGTATGTCGGACCTACTCGTACGATCTTCCATGTCTTAATATTTCCCATAACTTTTGTGTCTCCGTCTCCCTGGACACATCCCTGGCAGCGTCTTCCCACACGTCTCACCCAGTTTCTCTCAGACGCGGCTAATCTGCTGCTACTTCACTCATATTTCGCTGGATGTTTTATTATTTCTCAAATCATCTTGTTCCCTGCTAATACATTTAAGCTTCCTTTTAAAGCTTCCTTTGAATTTTTAAAACATGTTAAAATGTTAATGTCACATGTCTGGTGTTTCCGACATCTGAAGTCTGAGCCTATTTTTGTTTCTCTTTTTCCTACTCGCTCCTGACGCCTTTGCCCACGCGTGTGTCTGGGGCTCTTGCCCTCCCGTGGGCCGGGGGCTCCTTGAGACCTGGGCTGAGGCTGTCCTTAGAGGACTTTCTCTCCTCCTTCTTGTCTTCCGTCCTCTCTTTATTTCCTTTCCTTTCCTTTCCTTTTCCCCTTCCCCCTCCTCCCCCTTCATCCTCCTCTTCCTTCCTCCTCCTCCCCTTCCTCCTCCTCCCCCTTCCTCCTCCTCCCCCTTCCTCCTCCTTGCCTCCTTCCTCCTCCTCCCCCTTCCTCCTCCTTGCCTCCTTCCCTCTCTGTCTCCTCCCTGTCTCTCCCCGCTTTGTCACTGTCTGGGGGTGGGGGTGGCTGCTGCATCTGGAACTAGTTTAAGTTGAACTAGTTCTCCCGAGGCTGCAGGGGCAAGGGGGGCCGTGCTGGGCTACAGACCCCCGTGGGGACCGTTTGCTGCTATGACTCGAGATGTCATTATCTTTTCCGCTCCACAGGACGCCAGGGTCGAGACAGCAGATTTTCTCTCCGTCCCTTCTGAGTGGCGGGTTCGTTCCTTGTTGGGTCTGTGGGCACAGCCCATAGAAGCTCCCGGATTTCTCCAGGGTCCCCCCTGCTGTTCCTGTTGCAGGTGTCAGGGACTGTCTTCTCACTGTCCTCTGCAGCTGGTGCAGAGGCGGCCAGGGGTGGGGGTGGGGCCTCTGGGGTCTGGCACGTGTCCCCAGGTTCTGTCCAGTCCTTGCCACTGCGCCAGCCCAGCCGCACATTTACAACCCGGCTCAAAATACCTTGTCCGACGTTTGGTTGTTCGGCGGGGAGTGGCCGGTCCCGCCGCCCCTGCCAGCCCCTCAGCATCCTCAGTCCTTCCGTCACCTGCTCTGGAGTCTTTCTCACTGCGGTGTTCTCAGAGGAGGAGTGTTGCTTTGGCCTCGATCGAGTCTCCCTTTGCCCTAGCTGCTGTTCTCCGCCCCCCCTTTCCCGTCCTCCCTCTGCTCCGCCCTCACTTCTTTCTAGCGCTTTGCAGCTTCCTTGTGCCCAGCAGCGACCCTGCCTCACAAGAGTGGTCCCGTTGGGGGTTTCTGCCCCCCAGGGCCGGGGGCGTCTCACAGCCGAGCGTGGGCAGCGGGTGCCGGCTCTCCGCAGGCCTCGGAGCGGCAGGCCCTGCCTTCCTGGCCGTGGGCTCGCAGGGCAAGGGCCAGGTGGAGGTCAGTGGCTTTATGAGTGTGTGTGGGGGACCCTGGCTGGGGTCCCCCATCCTGTACGGCGGTTTCAGTCTCTTTGCGACGCCGGTTCCCGACCTGGGGCCGCAGCCCCGAGGCTCCTGCCTGTCCCCAGCACCACGCTTCTCGTCCTGGGAAAACCAGCCATTTCTTTCTTTCTTCCCTTTTTTTTTTTTTTTTTTTTGGTAGCGGCCGTGTGTTTGTAGCAGAGGAGATGATGAAAGTGTCTGTCCCTTCCTGGCCACAGCTCAGGAGGCGGCTTTGAAGCCCGTGCTTTGATAGCGATTATTTTGCGGGCAGGACGAGCTCCCAGGGAAGAGGCCGCGTGCTGTCTTCACGTAGGCGCGTCTCTCCCGCAAGAGACCTTCACGCAGCTGATAAGGACGCAAGCTTTGCAGTCGCCGTGCAAGTCCTCGTTCTCTCCCCGGCGACTGTCACCTCCCGCAGATGACCTGCGCTGGGCCCTCACCCCCCACCTGTAAAATTCTGCGAAGTCACTGAGTCCTCCGCGTGTGTTTCCTGAGCATGTGTGTGTGCCGGGCCCTGGCGTGGCGGCAGGAGAACACCCCAGGTGGGTCCACGCCCGCTCCCCAGATCCCGAAACACACAGGTGACACCACAGAGGGAGCCGCGATGGCTCATCGGTGACCGTGATGTGGGAGGTTCTCCCGGGGTCCCGGCAGAGCTGAGGCTGTGGCTGGGGTCTGCACCTGGGAGGAAGAGCAGGAGGTTGTCAGCGAGATGCCGCTGTTGGCGCTGTGCATGGTGTGGGGGTGGGGGCCCAGGGATGCAGGTGTCTCTGGAAACTGGGAAGGGCGGGAAAAGGACACCCCCCGCCCCCAGCCTCAGACAGGAACAGCTCTGCCCACACCTTGACTTTTATGTAACCCAGTGACTTCTGACTGCCGGGACTGAAAGACAGTAAATTTGAGCTGTTTCAAACCATCGCGTTCGTGGTAAATTGTCACAGCAGCTGCAAGAAGCTAACACGGTCATCAACGGCGAGTCACCCCACGCAGTGTGACCTGGCGGCAGGGTGCAGAGGGGGGTGGCTCTGTTTTCTCTCTGCCTCTGGGCTGACCGGTGGGGGCTGGGACCCGGTTCTTTAGGGGCTCACTCTCAACGTGGAAGCTCCCGGCACGGCCCCTAGAAAGCTGGGAGGCTTAAGGGGAGCATGCCCACGTGGCGGGGAGGAAACTGAACTCCGAGCTGTGCCCTGCGTGAGGTCCTTGACCAGGCTGACCGGCCAAGGGCTGCCCTCTGGCAGCCTCCGGGCTCCCGGCCCAGCCCCCAGCCACGCAACCACTGCTAAGAGGACCACAGATGCCAGTCCGCACGCAGAGCGCGTTGACGGGCAGCTGCAGGGAGCACTTCTGTTCCACTCACATCACAGAAACATCCTCGGCCCGTTTTCGTCGTGCGAGACAGCGCTCCGAGGCTTTCTGGCTGCACGATCACAGCTCTTTTCCAGGAGAATTATCAGGAGCCGTTTGCTTCAGCCGCATTCGACAGGGCAGCTGCCGCCCACGGCCCTGAGGCTTCCAGGATTTTAGTCGACTGAGGATTTCCGTTTCCTTCTTACGTTGACGGGTGGGAGCGGCGTGTCCCTCCCCAGGAGAGAGACAGCGGCCTGAAGACGTCCCTGCAGTTTAGACAGGGCGGGCCGCTGCCGAGGGACGCCCTGCCTTGGGCAGCGAGGGCCTGCGCTGCCCGCTGGGGTCCTGCGGCCCGGCCTCCTCCTTCCTGGATGGGCCGCGCCGGGGGGCCGCCCTGACCTGGGCCCTGGCCTCCTCCCTGTGAAACGTAAAGAGAGCCCCATGCTTGTTCCTTTGGTTTTATTGCCTTGTGGTTCCTTCTCATCCCTGAGGTGTAGCAGCGGGCAGGCCACCGTCCCTCTTCCCACCCTGCGGGCCGGTCCCTCCCTCTGAGCTCCCCCAGCCCAGGCTGAGCCGCAGGCAGCTGCGGGTCCCTCTGGGCTCTGCGGAGGGGCAGGTGCTGGGGAGCAGGTAAGGACGGAGCCACCCCGCTTGCCTGGCCTGCCCGGAGAACCACATCTGCTCTGCGGGCTCGTGGAGCTCCTTGGGCGCACAGCCCGGGGACATCATGGAGCTGAGCGCCGACCCAGCCCAGCCGGTGGACGGGCCTCCCCACCCCCCAGGCTCTGGGAAGGACCCTCTCCAAGGCTGGGTGGCGAGAACTGTAGGTTCTTCCCTGGGTTTTCCTGCGTGGCCTCCCCCAGGGTCGGCTTCTGCTTCCGAAGCTCCTTCCCGCAACCTTGCCCTAAGATTGGCTTCCCTGCTCCGTTCCACCGCTGCTAGTGATGGGGGTAGGGGTGGGGCTGCTACCCCACCCACCTCTAACCACTGCACCCTCCTCTCCTTGGTGGTGCAGACCAGACAGACCGGCTTAGGTCAAATTAAAACAGTGTACTGGCTACTCATTGAATTAGAAAATGTGTCCATGGCTCTCTTAGGGTCAGGAAAAGGAGCTATGCTCATAAGAATCCGTTATATATAGCACTTGCATTGCGCTACCTAATTTAAAAAACATTTCATATATTTGGTGCTGCCGTAAAATAAATTAGCATGCATACTTGTAAGAAGTTTTCACTGATTCCAGAACAATTTTGCATTAAGTAAAATACCACCGATGTGTGATAAAGTTAAGGGAAACATGAGATTCAGATTTTGTTGAATTTTATTCTAAATTTAGAGCACTCAGTTTTAAACTTTGCATCTGAAGCTGTAACAGAGCTGACAGCGGCCCGTGTCGTCCGGGGCATCCTCAGGCTGCATCTTTGGCAAGAGGCGGGGAGCATTTCCCGAGACAGCGCCCCATGTGTGGCACCCTGGGCCCCCGGCTGCCCTGCCTGCCCACTACGCAGCTGCCCAGGCCTGCGTGGGCCCAGGAGTACCTTGCTGCCATCCGGGGGTGTGGGTGTTCGTGGGCAATTTTTAAAAAAGCTCCAAATCATAAATGCTCCTACAAATATAAAGTAAAATGAGCCAAAGGTTTTCTTTCGCTCGTCAGTTAAGAAGGGAGGCAGTGACCTGCAGAAACCGATCGCAGTGAGGCCCCGAGGGAGACAGACACACAGGCAGGGACCTGGAAACGCACTTGCTGCCCAACACCGAGCCACTCCTCACAGGCCAGCCGGGCGATGTCTGGAATCACCTTTCCCCGGAGCAGACGTGGGTGCTGTCTCCGCTGGACCACGCCGCAGGTGCGCGGGGCTCATTCGTGCGGGCGTCGGCCGCCCTCTGCCCGCTGTGTTCGCCGAGTCGCAGCGCAGCCCACACGGAGATCGTGAGCGGGTCCCGCACGATCACGATCCGACCACCCCACAGTGCTCCGCCTTCCGTCACACCACGAGGACACCAGGAGCCTTCTCGGCCCCTCCCAAGCTCTTCCTGACATCAAAACCACGGAGTGGCCTCGAGCCGCACGTCATGCAGGAGAAAGGGCAGAAACAAGACAGACGACACGCGGATGAACTTCTCGGAGACTCGGCACAAGGCACGGAGGCATGCCTCAGAGCCTCGGTGACGGTGCTCAAGGGGAGGGGGAGAGATCTGGAACATTCCCCCAGTGCAGCCGCCCCTCTCCCAGCTGCTCCTCCCGGGAGGAAGAGGGTGGAGAGTTTTTCTCTGTGCAGCCACGTCCTGTCGTTCTATCCTTGGCACTTCTGAGGTGAGACTCTTTCGTGAGCCTGACTGTTTTCAGCAAAGGCCAACGAAACTTTTCCTTAAAGGTCCTGAGAACGAATAATTTGGGCTTTGCAGGCGGTGCAGCCCCGGCCTCGAGGGCCCGAGTCCAGCCCCGCAGTGTGGGAGCAGGTGGCTGTGGCCCTGCTCCAACAGAACTTGAATTATCGGCCCGGAGTTTGAATCTCATGCAACTTTCATGTGTCGTGAAATAGTGTTCTTTCTTTCATTTTAAAAATCTATTTAACACGTAAAAACCGTTCCTAGCTGTAGGCCATGTGAAACGGAGGGTGGGGGGTGGGAGGGAGGCTGGACACAGCCCCAGGCCCCGTCTGCTGAGCTCTGGTTTCAGGACAACTTCAAATTCCTCACCCAGGTGCTCCAGCCCCGGCCGATGGCCTCGAGGGAGAAAGTCCACCAAGGAGGGCGTCTAAGGGGATTCCCGTGTGTTCACACCTCTGCCCTCAGCCGCCACGGCCTCCCACCGAGGGGCGCCAGCCCAGAGTGCCCTGCTCCGAGCCCCCGGGCCAGCCACACATCCGCACCCCGTGTCCTGACCTGCAGGCGGTCACCCAGACTTGCCCTCGGGGTGCAGGGAGCGGCCGGGCGGGCTGGGGCCGCTGGTGGGTGATCCATCCCCACGGCACCTGTGCGCTCATGGCTCCCCTCGCTTCTTGGTAGTGAGGGGGGAGCTCCCCACAGCACCCCAAGTTTACGAGCCCCTGGATGTGGGGGTTCCAGCTCTGATGGTCCCTGCTGCGGGATTTGCACCGTTGGCGACCACGTGTGACAAGCGGGGTGACCACGTGTGACAAGCGGGGTGGGAGTGGCCACAGCCTCACCGTCTGCAGCTGAGAAACCAGCCCCCGTGAAGGCTGGACAGGTCACCCATCCTGAGCTGGGGGGGTCAGAGGTCAGGGCGGGGGGTGGGGACCTGCTGGCCACGGGCCCCGATGGCCGCAGCAGGAGCTCAGAGGCTGTGCGTGTGGTGGCCGATTCCAAAGGGGACAGAAATCCTGGGGCTTTCTGAGGATTGCATAATCGTTTCAGAAAACCATTAAATATTTGATGATGCCATTTTTCCTGTTTTATATCATCGATTGAACACGTGTTTGGGAAGAAACGCCTGACTAGCAAGGCCTTACCGCTGACCGTGTGTGCCGCAGACAGACGACACGGTCTGTGTGGGAGGACAGGCAGGCGTGGGCTGAGACCAGCCCCCCAGGAGGCGGCCTGCGTGTCCGTCCCGAGGCACCAGGGGCGGCCACGCCCGCAGGCCAGACAGGTGCAGCGTGCAGGCTGGTCAGAGCTCTGGGTTACAAGTGATAGAAGCCAAAATAGCTAAGGCGAAAGCAGCAGTTTTCTACGAGGACAGATTATGTGCTGTAAGGGGCGTCTCAGGATTTAGGGTGGGAGTGAGGGGACCTCCAGACCTCTGCAACCTGGGTCGGCTGTCCTCCCTCCACCTGCGTCTCCGGCACCTGCTCCTGCTCCGCCTCCCAGGCTGATCCGAGACCGCTGGCTGGTGCCGTGTCGTCCCCGGCCTGCTGGGCACAGCCCTGAGGGGCCAGATGTCACTCCGGGTCCCGTGCACCGTGGCGGGGGCCATGCTGTCCCGACCGGCAGGTTCCGCAGTCCCCACAGGGGCCACCGGGGGGGCCCTCCTCTGCCCTCCGTAGCCGCCTTCTGCCGGCCGCACCTGCGCGAGTCGCACGGCGAGGGAACGCGTGCGAGGGAGCGCGGCCGGCTACACCTGCAGGCATCTCCTCGCAGGCTGGGGCAGCGTCTCCTCTGCCCGGCAATTTGCAGACTTTGCTGCTCATTGACATTTGTCCTTTAAGATTGATTTAAAAGTTTCGTCTAAATTTGCATCCGTATTTCACGTCTTGGAATGGGGGCGTCTTTGTGCCTCTTCTCTTCTGCCCTAAGAAACCAAAACGACATGGTCTGTGGGCGTGTTCTTGAGGCTAATTCTCCCC